>PVKN010023229.1:0-14871 GCA_004027915.1 Capromys pilorides | reverse complement strand
AATCATAGTAAAGTAGAATTTGCTTAACTCAGTGCTTGTCACTATATATATGAGCAATAAAATGAAAGAGGTTAAGGCTTAGATACTATTGGTTTTTCCTACCTTAGAGTTGATGGGAATATTAAATGAGAAAACTGTATAGAGGTCTTAGAAAGTTGTGAAAACAATAACTAAAAGCATAATTTTTACTACCGTACTGCTGCACCATCTATACTCAGATAAATAATTTTCGTTTTATACCTATGAGAATTATTTCTTTAAAATCTCTAATCAAGGGCCAGTGAGATAGCTCAGGGGACTATATCCCTCTTTAGGCAAGCTCAAGGACTGAGGTTTGATTCCTGGCACCGTGCTGCCCCTGCCCCCTCTGGGTGCACTAAGCTGGCCACCGAGACTTGGTGTGGTGGCACATGCCTGTACTCTCAGAACTGGGGAGGCTGAAAGCAGGAGGATCACTACAAATCTGAGCTATGTAGTGAGACCCCGCAGCAAATACATTACACATAATCTCTAATGAAGTCAAATCAATAAAATCATCTTTACTCTCATAGTAAAGTATAAGTATTACCATCTAAGACTCGTTTATGGAAACCAACACAGGACTCCTCTTGGAGAAGGTGAGGAGTCAGAATGGCCTAGAATATTCTGGAACACTCTTAATGTTTTCCCCTTTTTTGGCTTCTCTTTGTTCACCTCCCATCGAGTGCTATTTCCCAAGGCAGAAGCCCTTCATAACAATATGTTCAACTTGCCTGGCATTTTATTTTGAAGGAAATCCAAACCATTAAACAAGCAAGCATTGTGTCTTTGTAACAGCCAGAGATGTTGACCCAGTGTGATGATACTCTTGGGAAAGCCACACTGCTATGATTAAACTGAAGGGAAAATGCTCAATCTTCTGCTCAGATCATCTAAAATGCATTACCGAACACCCTGCTCTTCCCCATAAAGATAGAGCTTGCTCAGGGGCCCAACCTGCCAGGGCTGCCAAGGGGAAGAGAGGAGATGAGACGGAAGTGAGTTCATGCTTAATCACAGACCCCTTGGGGCCAGTTTCCTCACTCTTTTCCTCCTGTTGCTCTCCAAGAATTGCAGGAAATCAGGCCTCCAATAAGGAAAAAATATCACTTAGTGAAGAAAATGGCAAACATTCCCCTTGGGGTTCTGTTTGCTGAGAACACATTGATTACTTTGGGAGGATGAAGTCTCTGGAGAAAAGAGAGGATATAACCAGGGAACATTTCAGATGTGACTGTGTCTGCCATGGGTGGGGGGGGGGAGTCTTGATAAGCCTACCATTATGAGTGTCTTATCTTGGCAAGGAAGGGGTGCCACAGCTCTCTGGGGCCCCAGGAGAGCAGGCAGCAGAGAAAGATCATGTGTCACAACTGGAGTTCCCACCATTGTCTTTCCTCCCCTAAGCCCAGAGCAGAGGCAACAGGACGAAGACCTGGGGTAGGTACAAACAGCAGCCCAGTTTCCCAAGGACTGTGGTTACATTTGGATCTAGGAGAACCTCCCTCCAAATGATGACATTTTCTACTAGCAACAATAATGCCAGGCGGTACTTAGCAAGCACATCTGTGACATGTGCCACATCCTATTGCTTCCTGAGCAGGAACTGAGGATGACTGTTATAGCCATCTTGGGGGAGCTAGAAGAGGCTGGACAGTAAGCAGGCCCGATAATTTATAATTAGTGTCTGGTTGTGTTTGTTCCGTGGTTTTACAATTTATCTTGGAATAGACTTGGAAACCATTTCAACAGAAAAAGAAGTCTTATTTAAAGGATCTGATATGGAAACAGATGGAAAAGTAGCCCAGTGTCTATCTAGCCATGCCCATGTTTCTCTATAGCTACAGAAGCACAGCAAAGCCCAGAAATGCTAGCAATGTGCTTTAGGCCATGCAGCATAGCTTCCCAGAGGCCTATCCAGAGGTAAGAGAATGAATCTTGACTGCTCACCTGCCATCCTCTCTGCCTGATACCACACTGCCTCACACACAGCAGAAACATCCAGTCCTTGCTGTAATGGAATTACGTGTTCTTCTACATCATGGAAGAGCACGTTTAGTGCTCAGAGATCTGTCTAGAAAAGTGCTTTTATATTTTTCCTCCTGAATGTTTTCAAGGGCAC
Source organism: Capromys pilorides (assembly GCA_004027915.1). Lineage (NCBI taxonomy): Eukaryota > Metazoa > Chordata > Mammalia > Rodentia > Capromyidae > Capromys > Capromys pilorides. The sequence goes on along the minus strand of PVKN010023229.1, from coordinate 12,734 downwards.
AAGTCAGGCATGTGAACGAGGAGGAAGTGGTGGCTCTGGGAAGGCAAGTGAGTGTACACAGGTCTTGGAGCAAATAATGAATTATAGCATAAGTGACAGAGCCACATGAAAGGCTGCACGGCATCTTCAGAGGCAACTGGCCTGTGATGAAGGGGAAGTCACTCATCACTGCCCTGAGAACACCCATCTGAGCTGCCCATTCCTGGCTGTGAAAAGAGAGACATGGGTGCTAGCTCCTACCCTTGGTCATAGCTAGCTGGCCAGTAATGAGCCAAAGACTTGAGCCTGGCCAGATAAACTCTTGTGGGACATGAGGAGGACCTGGAAGCTATCAGTTTTTGTGAGAAGCCAGTTGACAGGGCCTGTGTGAATAGAACTAAGTTGTTATTTGGCTTAGCTAGGGTGGGATCTAAACTGGACCATCTGCAATGGATGAAGAAGCAAGTGAGCTTATGGAAGGAAAGAGAGCAAATGCACAAAAATAAAAATAAAATGAGAGAGAGAGAGAGAGAGAGAGAGAGAGAGAGAAACAGAGAGGCAGAGAGACATAGAGAGGCAGAGAGACAGAGACCTAATAACTCTCTAATTCCCATGTGGACTGTTTTTCCATGGGAAGAATTTCATGAAATCCCTCTGTATTTTTTCCTTAATCTCTTTATCTTGATACAATTGCAGTATATTTTTGTTCTTTGCAAAGAAATGCTGACTTCTTTTTTCCTTTTAGATGTTGACTTCTGCTTTACAGAAAACCAACAGAAGAGAGGATATGTTTTGCTTTGAAAGAGGCTTGTGAACTGGTGCTAAACACGGATGGCCCCGTGTTTCCCTTGGAGTCTCAGGAAACACAACATGCTGCAGGGACAGGGAGGCTGAGGAGACCCAGGCCCCGGGATGCCACCAAGCCAGCCTGGCGAAGCTGGGGGGTGGGTGGCGGTGGCTGCCATCCAGATACCACGTTGACTCACTGCCCAGCCAGTTGCATTTTCCAGCCCCAAGAGCCAATCAGCTGCTCATCACTGCTGCCTGGGGAGAGCATCAAAGGGATTTAATAATGGTTGGCAAATGTCAAATTACATTGAATCTAAACCAAATTCCAGACATTAAGGGCTGTGCAGTCATTAGCAATCAATTAGTGCACTCACTTTTCAGTCAAGCATTTTTATACCCACTCCTTTCCGCGACAAGGAAACACATGCTTTCCCTCCGTCCCCCGCAGCAGCAGAGCTGCATCCCTCCATCAGCCTTGTCAGTGGTGGAACAATTTAGCCCCTGTTCTCCTGGCTCTGCTTCCCTGTTTGATCACCGGGCAGCGGTACTTTCAGGAAATGCTAAGTAGCATTTGTTTGTGGCGCCTCACAAACATGGACAGGGAAAGAGGAATCAGCCCAGGTTCTGTGTTTTTTAAGACTCCCAGAGCAATAAGAGGTAAAGATGATGTCAAGAATCATCCCAAGTCTTCTCTCCGGCTGGTAACAATGGACAGGGAACTGGTGGCATTGAGGAGTGGTACATGCCAACCACACAGGGACACACTGTGAACTCAGTTCACCTCTGGTGGCCCACGCTCAGCACAGCAGGATGGATGACATTCCAGCAGCAGAGCAGTAAACATTTACCACAAAACAAGACGTCGCTCTGTTGATTGCTGTGTATCTGCTTCATCCTTCCCTTTCCAAATTAGCTCAGATTGATGGCAATTCCCTTCCTGTTCCCTGCACCAACGACATCATCTCCAGGGTCCTGCAGGTCAGAGGAAGGAGATAAGCAGGAATCTGTATCTGAATATTTTCAGGAAGTGCTTCTGCAATCATTTTGAAAATTCCTCTTGTGCTCATGCTTTCCTCTGCTAGGTCTCCCAGAGATGTTATTTTTAGCCTAACTTTCTTAGAATACAGAGAAGCCCATATCTTCTGACTATGACATGGATTCCTTCCTCTGCTGTAGTTGACAATCTGGACATGAAACCGGCTTAGCTCAGCGTGCTTTGTCAACAGACGCCCACAGGTCCTCCAGTGTTCTGTCTCCTCTGGGGCCCTGTAGCTCTGGTCTTAGGTCACCTCTGCTGGAAAGATGAGCTCCAGTGGCATAAAAGTGGTTATAAGGAGAGGGGTGAAGGCCTAAAAATACACACAGGACTTGAAGGGGAGTGGGTGCCCTGACCTCTTGCTAAGAGGGTGGCTTTCATGCCCAGGCTAGGCTCTGCCAGAGGCACTCTCAGCACAGCACACAGGCCACCAAGCCCAACCCAGAGAACCAAATCAAAACTAGGGCATGAGAACTCACAGCCTCAGACAGAGCCCTGGCCTCTGCTCTGAGGAAAGACTCAGGGACGGACTTCAGCACACTCTGAGGAGGGGAGTCTGCACTTTACTTGCCCTGCTGCCTCGCTGGAAGTCACCCTGCAGTGAGGGATGTGGAGAGACCATCTTCACTATGACAGGCCCTCAGCTAGTACAGCCCAGAGATCACATGTGAGATTCTAAACAAGTCACGAGGACAGGTGCTTGGAAGCCCGTGTATTTAGGCTAGAACTAAAAAAATGTACAGTGCTTTGTAAATACATTGCTTCTCCAAAACAGTCCCTCTCTACGAGTGTTTCTCAGCCTCTCAGGCACTCTGAAATGACCTTGCCAGGGTGTGGGAATATACTTACCCAGGCCTAGTGGCACACTCCCATAATCCCAGCTACTCAGGAGCCTGAGGCAGGAGGGTTACAAGTTTAAAGCCAGCCTGGGCAATTAAATGAGATCATGCCTTACAATTTAAAATACAAAAAGGAACAACAGAGAAAACAGAACCAGGACTGTGTAGTTCAGGAATAGAGCATTTGCTTAGTATACCCAGTGCCCTGGGTGCCACCAGCACCACAAAAAACAAAACAATGAAAACAACAAGACTTCTCTTGTCTGGCACATCCCCACCCCAGCCAAAAGTGTTTAACTCAAGTCTGGGGTGAAACTCAAGTATCGTATTCTTAAAAAGAATTCATGATAATTGTCATATAGACGGTCATTGACTCTCAGCTTAAGAAATGCTGGACCCAGTAGGCTTCTGCATGCATTTAACAGAAGTTAATTTCTACTGGAGGAACAATTTGTTGTGGAAATCAAGGATGAATGCAGCTCTCTCACGGTCTTCCATATCCATGTCTAACAAATGAAAATGTACTGGAATCTTCCACATCACCTCTCAACTTTCTGTCCCAAATTGCACATAGGAAAACCAGCAAAGCAACAAAAATTACTCCTTTAGTCACAGTGCTGCTGAAAACATGGCAGCTCTCTGACTGGATGACAAAACCAGTGTACAGGAGGCGGGGAGCAGGGAGGAAGGCCTGGGGGAATGCGGCCTCCTGCTGCTGGGGCCCCACAAGGAGAACCCCCCAGGACAGGCCTGGGGGCCAGTTCTTCACAGTGGTTTGGCAAATACAAGAAGGTAAAAAAGAAGAGTAAAGAAAAGCAAGGAAAGGAATTCAGTGAAAAGATAAAGGAAAATTTTTTAAAAAGCACAGTGGCAAGACTAGAAAAAGAAAAGCATTCATTTCGAGCAACGCGTGTATGCTGTGCTACAGAACACAGGTCGGCATTGCCTTGCCTCTGATGGTATTTACAGCCTGCCAGCAGCGATTCTTTTCTTCAGTGTATCCCCACTGCCTGAAATACATCCCCGTATGGACAAAGACACTGTTGACTTCCTACATGCAACAAAACCAGGACACTAAAAGCTGCTGCTCTGAGGAACAGAATTCAGCCCCGCCGCTGGGAATATATGCAGTGATTGCTATCATCATCCAGCAAGAGGCAACCCATTTGCTGGTGCTGTCTTCTCATAAGCTCTGCAGACCCAGGTTCCTGTAGACTCTCATCTTGATCACGTAGGAGACCTTACTGGCAAAAGCATACCACTCAGTTCCTCCATGGTGTCATTTGACTGTCCCATGGCTCAGTAGTGCCAGGCAGAGCTGCCTGCCTGCCTGCTTGCCCCTTCCACCTTCTGAGGCCCCAATTGACCACTGGCTTCCATACATTTGCTTTTATTCATAATCTCTATGTCTCTCATCCACTTTTCACTTAAAACTTTTTTAGCTGAAAATATTAAATTCATTCACATTAAAGTATACATGATGGATAAGGCATGAGGAGCTGTATCTTCTGGGCTGGTTAAAAGTTAAAATTAGGGATAAGTTTAGGTGAAAAATATGTACATCCTTAACAGTAGCCAATCGGTGTCCAGAAGCTGGTTGGAAGCACAGTGGGGGGAGCGGACCAGAGCTGGGTGTCTGCATGCATGTTTAGGTGTAGCCTCAGGACCCCAAGAACCATGCCACCAAGGAGAGCTTCTGTTGGGATGGTTTCTTTTTCAGGAACGACTGTTGAGTGTGGAACACAAGGAGAGAAGACTTGGTGCAGCCACAGCTAGTTGTGCACAGTTCCATGCCCAGGGTAGTGGCGTGACCTCAGCCTGAGCCCACCCAGAGGTGCCTTTCTCTGAGGAAGGTGCCGGTGCCAAGCTGGACAAGGCGGAGGTGAAGCCAAGAACACTTTCACTTTGCTCAGAGGCTACATTATTTCCTTCCATCTAATAGATTTCTCTGTCTGTCTCTGTCAGTCTGTCTGCCTCTCTATGAACTTTTCAGGTATCAAATCAGCCTTTTTTAAATTTTCATGTGCACTCACTTTTAGATTCAGTTTGAAATGCACTCCATGGGGCATCACACAGACTAAACAGCTAGCTAAAGAGAGATGGCCCCATGTCTCCTAAGCACCACCACTAGGACTGAGTATTTTAATGTAACATGAAGATGAGTGATTACAGTGTGATCTATTTATTTACATTTTTATTTATTTATTTATTTAAATGTATTTGGTACAGGGTCTATAGGGTCTCATTACGTAGATCAGACTAATAGCGATTCTCCTGTTTTCAGCCTTCCAAGTGCTGGGATTACAGGTGTGTACCACCATGCTCAGTCCCAATCACCATCTCAGTGTGCACCACGGATGGGGCTGGCACGGCAAGCTGGGGATCTCAGCTGCTGCTCTCTGCCTAAGCAGGCCTTTAGTCTTCTGGGCTATCTGGCTGGCCCTTACATTTATATTTAAATGGAGATAGTTTGTCAAGCCAGCAGTTTGGAAAATAGTTTTGCTTAGACTAAAGCTAAAAAACCTGTATGTAGGGTTTTTAAGAAGTGTACCAACGTCAAGAAAGATACAAAAGAAGTAACTAATAGTTCATGCTTATGTGGTTCAAGATTAAGGAAGACTGCCAAGACCAGCAGTGCATTGCTGCATCTCAGCACCCCAGCTGTCACTTGCTCTGTAAAGGACATGGTGTATGACCTTGGGCAAGCTGGAACCCTTGGACCTCAGGTGACTCAAGTAACACAGCTACACTGAAGGATCCCTTCCAGTTCCAGCATAGGTGATCAAAGGAATCTGTATATGGGGCCAGGGAGATGGTTCAGTGGTGTAAAGTGACTGCTTAAGAAAGCTCAGGCAACTGCAGGGTTTGATCCCTGGTACCACATGCTGCATCAGCCCCACCACCAGGGCAGGCTGAGCCAGCCATAAAAAATAAATAAATAAATAAATAAATAAATAAATAAATAAATTTCAAAGGAATCTGTATCATTGGTCACTTTCTGTGACTAGTGACAAGCGCACAGGGAGATTAGGTCAGTGTTTTCTGGTGTTGTGTGATGGCTAGGGACAGGCCTAAACATAGAGCCAGCTCCCGAGATACTGAACGGTGCAGGAGTCTGTTGCACTGGGAGTTGGGGGTCTGTGTGCTAGTTCTGCTGTTTGCCATGGGGTCTTGATCAAGTCTACCTCTTTTTGAACCCTCATTCTCCTATTTTTTAATTAATTATTTTAACTGCCAAATACAAATACAGGTCTATTGTATACAGTGTGATGTTGTGAAATACATGTGTATTGTGGAATAGCTCAATGAAACCCCCTAATGTATGCATTGCCTCCCATATTTTTTATGGGGACAATGCTTTAAAACTACTGCCTTAGTGATTAGCAATAATACAACACATTTTTATGAACTATAAAGACTATGGTATACAACAGGTCCCTGAACTTATTCCTTCTATCTAACTGAAGCTATGTATCCCCTAGTCCAACATCTGCCCAACTCTTCCTCACTCCATCTCTAGTCACCACCATCCTACTCTTTGCTAAGAGCTCAGCTTCTTCAGGTTCCAAAATAAATGAGACCAAGCCATATATCTCTGGCTTGGGGCCCCAGCTTCTCTGAGAGAGCAAATGGTGAATGACAACTACATCAGCTCAGCAGTCTTGATAGGTGAGCAACTCAAATGCAGTGTATATGAAATGAAAAATTCTATACAAACATAAATCTTGGTAGATTTCACCATTATTTCATTATTTTAAAGTATGTCATGGGTCTATGAATAGCTGTATTGTGATAAAGCAGGTTTTTTTTAAAAAAAATTGATGGATTACATTCAAGCCAACCAATATTGATAGTTTTTATAATATCAGATAAAATAGTTAATGCTGAAGGAGACATTGTGAATTGGTTCTTCATGGTTAAATCAGAAAATTATCAGTAACTCCCAAATCTTGTTTCAGTTAAAAGTGAAACATCTCCTCTTCTAAACCTATCCAGTTAAAAGTGAAACATCTCCTCTTCTAAACCTATCAGCAGAAGATGAGCTAAGTAGTTAGCATGTCCCCAGCCATGACACAACAACTACTAAGTAATTCTTTGAGGCTCCTTCCCATCAGTCCAGCATTTCCAACTGGGTATACAACCTCAGCATGCAGCTGTCACAACTCTGTCCCCCTCCCTACTCGCGTTAGGTATACAGGTTCCCTTTCAGATGGCTGCCTGTGCAATTCCAGTTTCATTTACTTTTTCCTTTAGAAGTTGCCAGTCTCAATTATTTGATGTTAGCTGACATGCTGATAACTACTGCTAAGTAGTCACACACACACACACACACACACACACACACACACACACACATGAATTACTTATAATTTCCAAATAGGAAGACACTACAGAGAAAGAATCACCCAATATAGAACATACAATCATTTAATGCCAAGACAAATGACCCCACAGTCTGGGATCATCCCTGAATGTGTAATATATTTGGGATCATCCCTGAATGTGTAATATATTGTAAAAATAAATGCTCAAGATTTTTTAGTGTGTTTAGCACATATTTTGACCTATTTCAAGAAAAGTTATGTCTCTAAATATAGAAGCTTCAATCTTCTAGAATCTTCACTTATGTAAACCATCTCATTTCTTTATGCTGCATAGATCAGACTTACCACTACCATTTCAGCACAGTGCATGCTGTCAACCACCTACTATGTCCACTGTAATAGCATTGTATACATCAGAGAAGCAGATTAATAATAAGCTGTATTATGGGCTGTACTGCAAAGCTATCTCATCTCTCTTTGCACCAAGAAGGTTTCGAGGTGAATGATTTTGGTTATGAGCATCAAACAAACTCCTCAACTAGTTCTGAGGCTGTGGCAAAGCAGGGACCAGGCAGCAGATCTGCAGGTTCCAGGGCTGTGCTTGCCCAGATAGAGCTGCATCTTGTTCAGCCTCAGCTGCCTGGGTCTGGCTCATTTGCCTGCTCAGCACATGTGGTGGCAGATGTATTTACCATTTTCCTGGTCCCTGCAATGCCTACTTTCATCCATCCTGTTTCATTAGGGAGAATACATAATCACTCTATTCCTCTCCCAACCTTTTGCTTTATTCTGCCCCCTGCTTTACGTTGAACACTAGGAAACGTCTGTGCCCCTACAACAGGTTCTATCACTGTTGCCACAGTTTCTAACATGCAAACTATTTGAAAGGTCTCTTGTCAGTTCCATGGGATTAGTTTCCCCCCACCATAGCCATTTTGGTAAACCCAAAGAATGAAAATGAAAGCTTTTATAGCAGAATCTTCTGGGAACCATTTCCAGTTAATGATACCACCTCACATGGGGGATACAGCCAGGCCAAGGATGCTGGGATAACACCATCAGGTTCCCCACTATCCTTCCTACTTTGACATTTGCTTTTCTGGAAGTCATGTGTGGAAGAAAAAATGCTAGGAGTCATTTTCTCTGTTCTGAGAATTTCCCGCATGCTTTCTTTCATCTCCCTCTTTCCTCTGTCCAGAGGCTGGTACTTGCCTTGGCTGACCCTGCTCACTCACCTCTTCCACTTTAAGCCCAGTCATCTTCTGTGAATACCTGGCCATTTCTCACTGCAGTGAGGCCTGGTAACTGTGCCCCCATTCCTGCCTCCACAAACTGCTTCCAGGGATCCTGTTCAAATAGCCTTCTAGAAACACCATTCCAGAAGAAATTGTCCTCTCCTCTGAGCAAATAAACTGCTCTCAATAATCTTCTATCAACCCCTTAAATAAATATTATCCTATAATCTACATCATTCTAAAATACTACTTTTCATATCCTTCAGCCATTTGCTCTCTTTCTGCTCTGGAGGAAATAAACTTGCTTGTGCATGTCTTCTTAGGTGGACCCTCAACTACCTGAATGAAGTTATAAAACACAAACATAAACACACATGCCACAGAAAAATGACCTTGTACTTTTCACCTTTCCTTTTTCCAAAAAAAGAAAACTTTCATAAAACATAGAAATACTGAGCTGTGGCTCTGAGCATTTTTTTTTTCTCCCAAGTGAAACAAGCAGAGGTGAAATATAGTAAGGCATTCCAAGACCAAACACATTCTACTGTTTATTACACATATTACATTCTTAAATAAAAATGCGTCACATAACATTTTTTGCATAGATATCTTACAATATACCAATTTAAAAAAGAATTATGAAACAGACCAGTAACAAAAATAAATTTTTTTCTTCATTAATAATTTTGTAACATTAACATACCACCATCATATAATACAAATAATAGTTTTAAATCTTAAGACTTTTGTACAGCAAAAAAACTTGACAAAGTAATATATTTATATTTATATATATATATAAAAAGCTTAAAAAAAATAAAATGTCAAAAAAAGGCATAACCGAGGGCTATAAGACTGGGTACTTCTGTGATATATTATAAATACCAGAGAAGGCCTGAGAGAATGTGGCGGGGGAGGGCGTGAGGGGGGCTGGGAGTAGGTCTTTCCAAACACTTGTTAGACACATCTGGCAAAAGGAAAATGTATAGTGCAAAACAAATGTCTTCAAGCAATGGTTAAGAAGACAGAATAGAAAGGAAAGTTGTGGCTGGGAGGTTGTGTGGTGAGGACAGGGTATGGGGAGTGGGGATGGGTTGTGGAATGGAAGGGGAGGTTTCAAAAACTTTAAACATTTATTTTTTGCCTCTGTGTTAGCAAGGAGATCTTGACCACAACAGTTGTACTTTTCCTCCCTGGAATGAAGCAGAAGTAAAAAAACAAAACAAAACAAAAAAACCAAAAAAAGAAAAAAAAAGTTAAATTAAGTCTGGGTTTGGGTAGGCAATGCATGCCGGGAAGATAAAACTTAAATGGTTGAGAACCAGCCAATGAACCCCAAAGCCTTCAGGATCTAGATGTGCAGAAATCCTTCTGCTTCCAGTCTAAAGGCCTAGGATTTAAATGTCCCCTTTCCCCACCCAATGCCCCTCCCCTTTATGTGGAACTAACTCCCAGTGTGGTTTTGATATACTGGCGATTATAAGCATCCATCCCCCCCAAAAGATATTAGGCACTGGTGGCTACTCCTCCGAAACTTCAGTAGCCTGTTTTCCTTCTGTGAAGGTACAATAGGTATATATGCACACGTGTCTTGGTGTGTGCATACATACCACCCTTATTATTCTGACATGGGGTCCTTTATATGGCAGTAGACAGAAGCTGGAGTGAAAGCAATTTACGATTCCAAAGCTCACAGTTGAAAAAAATAGTACAAATAGTCCCCAAACCAAGACCACATCAACCTTCCCTCATGACCATTGAGAGGAAGCCCTGTTTATTGTATGGAGTATCTTGTTTGGGATACTGGTGAAGCGATGGCCTAGAATTTCTTTCTAATTTTTGATACCTGTTTCCCGAGGACTTAGATGTAAATGCAGAACATCTGAAGAATACAGTACTATATTGTAAGGATGCAATGCATGTAAGAAAGTTAATTGCAGCTTTGTCTATCCCATTCCTGGGATCTATTATAGAAACCAAGAGAGGAGACTTTAAGAGAGTGTTAAAAGCAAGAGAAAACCCTGGAGCCTCAGGCAGTTAGTTATGAGATAATCACATTATTTACAAATGGTTTTTGCTTCCTTTGACACATTTCTATTGTCCCATCTCAAGTATTTCCAAAAATCCTCCAAGAGGAAAACAGGCCCTCAGGAAGGCGTTGATGTGTCCTCAGGCCAGGCCCTCTGGTTTCCAAGCTGAGAAATCACCATGTTTACCGAAATTTAATCCCAACACCCAGAATCCAGTCCTCCCTTCAGGCCTGCTTCTCCTGCCTCTTACAAAAAATGAAAGGGAAAGCACCCAAAACCCAACTTCAATGATGGCTCTACTTCTTAAATTTCTACTTTCACAATGTGCGGGGTGCAAATTTGTGGTCAGAAATGCTGGCCCTCCTAGTTTTGCTTTTTTTTGTGTTTTTAAAGAAAGCAACACTTATTTTTATAATCCAATGGTTTGCTTCTTTCTGAATTTCCCTACTTTTTTCCTTCTCCAAAATAACTACTTTGGCAAAAGAAAAAGCAGACGCACTTCCCGCTATACTTTATCTTACAATTTACAAAGTGACTCCCACAGAGGAAATCATTTTGAACCATCGAAACTAATCCCCGGGTTTTGCTGTTCTTGCAATTTTGAGTTCATTTCTTTTGGCTTTCCCACTGGATGCAGGAGTGAAGGCCATGGGTAGAACATTCTGAAAGTGCTGGATGAGCCACCCAAAAAACCCCATTTATTTCCCCTTTGATGCAAACAGATACGGATATTCTGGAATCTTATACCAAACTAAAGTCCTTAAAAAATCTTCTCTGGCTTCAAAGAAGACTTCTTAAAACTAGGAATCCGTTCTTCTCATCAAGTGTGAGGTTGGCTGTCTTTTTACCCTGTTATAATCAGGCAATCAAAGATGGCAAGAGCACAGGAGGTGCGGGTGGAGGAGATGGCATTGAGCAAAGGGGCATTTGCAGGGCTTTGCAGGGAAAACAGAGAGGAGAAGGCAATGGTCAGCATGAAGGTCGTTTTGGGGTCTCCAATATCTTTACAAAATGCAGCTTTGTCATGGAATCCAAACATTTCTTCTTGTGGACACAATACTCATCACCACCAGGCATAAGCTGGGCCAATGAACCAACAGTGGGGCAGGATGCCAGTAACTAGGAGCAGCATTGTAACTCAGGTTTCCACATCTCTGGTTTGCAGCCATGTAGTAGAGAAAGAAGCATAACTTGAAATAAAGAAAAGTGTCAGTGGCTTAGAAACACTTCTCCTACCTATTGGACTCTGAACCCTGGGTAGAGTGTGCCAGAGAGGACAGTCACAAGAAACACCGTGCCAGCTTTTTCCTTCCAAGCCTGCGATGCCCTGGAATGTTAGGAGGTAACAATTTAAATGGGGAAGGGGTTTCAAATGTCCCCTCCAGCACCGCTTAAAATAACCAGTCCTCTCTGGAGCAAGTACACTCAGGTTTTTTTTTTTTTTTTTTTTTCTTGAAAAACTTGTGCACATGAGCAATAACAGACAATTGATCAAAGATCCATTTCCAAAATGACCAGGGCCACCCCACCCCGCAGTCTGGACTGGTTATTATCCACAGGTGTCCATCTGAGCTAGAGAACAGTAGTTTCAAAGCCACACACTTAGCACCCACTGAATTCTCAGGCCAATTCTCACAGTCAACGAATGACTGAAGCAAGCAAGCAAGCACCATCATCGCGGTTCAGGCACCCTGCTCTGGGGAAAGGTCAGGAGCAGATTAAAAAGGACCTCACTGATACAAAAAGGAGAGAAGTTACCAAACATTTCAGACACCGAGGAGGACCAAAGGACCTTTGTTCTGCCACATTCTAGTAAGACCACAGATGAGAACAGGGAGCGAACGGTAACAATAACTCTTTTGCATTCTATAAAAAAACACAAAACTTTCTTTTTCATAGAGCCTTGCATTGGTCAGTTCAAATATTAAATTATTATAAATCCTTAATAATAGCATTTTGAGAGGGAAGTGCAGTTCCAGCTCAGGAGAGAACATTTATAAATCATGGCAGCCATGGCTTAAGGCCACCACTGGCGTGTGCGTGCACGGATGCTGGAGCTCTGCTATGGAGAGAAAGGAAAAGAAATGAACCAACGAAATGTGGGCATCTAAAGTTTCCTCTAGTGCACTGACAGGAGGTGCTACAGTTTAATACAGCTGAGGTTCGAGGTCCCTCACATATCCTTCATCCAAAAAGGATGCACCACACATTCAAATGTAATCCCATGCTACGCCCCGATGGACTGGCCATAACACACACTCAAATGCAGTAGAGAACTATGAGATTGTCAGCAAGCAGTGCTCCAGAAATTGTTTCTAAGTCATGTCTAGTTTTAAATCTTTGGAATAAAACTGATTCTTTTTAATACCCTCTAACTAACATATACATAATTGCCTCTGGCAAATGGACAAGTTTTCTGTGTGTTTGTGCACGTGTTGGGTGTATGCTTAGGGTATTGTTTCATTTTTTGTTGTTTTTGTGTGTGTGTTTTAAAATTTTTT
>PVKN010023228.1:0-14872 GCA_004027915.1 Capromys pilorides | reverse complement strand
TTTTTTTTTTTTTTTTTTTTGGTAGTACCAGGGATTGAACTCAGGACCTTGTGCTTGCCAGGCAAGCACTTATTCTACTGAGCTATCTCCCTAGCCCCAGTCTAATTTTTTGAGTTCTTTATATTTTCTAGATATTTGTCCTCTCTCTTAAAGAGTAGCTGAAAGAAATTTTTTTTCCACTCTGCAGACTGTCTCTTCACTCTTCTATAATTGATTCTTTTGCTGTACAGAGGCTTTTTAGTTTGATATAATGAGTTTATAGCTTCTGGCTGTTATTTTTTGTGCAACTGAAGTTCTGTTTAGAAAATCATCTCCTACACCTATGTCTTCAAGTGTTTTACCTGCTTAATCTTCCAGTGGACTTAATGTTTCTGCCTATTATAATGCTTAGTTTTTTTTTTGTTTGTTTGTTTTTGTTTTTTTTGAATTAAAAGCATACACTGGAAGAAAGATAGCCTATTCAGTAAGTGGTGCTGGGAAAACTGGACAACTGCAGAAGGTTGAAACTAAGGCCACATCTCTCGCTGTGCCGTGAATTCTTCTTATAAGCAGTACAAAACTGCTGTTCCATCCAGAGACCTTTCAGAGAGGGTATCTGGCCATCAGCCTCCATACCCAGCAACACTAAATGTTGATACAGCAAACTAGGTCTTCTGGGGACAGAAAAAATGGGAGGAAAAGAAGGAGATGGAGTGAAATGATTAAGATCCAATGTGCAGAGGTACCAATAATTCATGTGCATTCATGTAATCATTACACAAATGTAATTATTCTGTATCACAAATACGTAAAAAAAGAAACTGAAAAACTCCCACCAATCTATGAACAGAATCCTTCCTGCACCCACCCTCACAATAAATCCTAGATGATGATGGACTGGATATTTAAATGATGCCTAGACTCCCACAATATACTGAACTGTTCTAGCCACTGTTAACAACTAGGATCCAACTAAGATTTTTGATTTTTCAGTGCTTTTCTCTAATCCTTAGAGTCTTTTTTCTTTTTGTCCTTTACTCATGTTCTAGTTCCTAACTCCTAATAGTGTCCCAATATCCTGATGAGAGGATTTGCTTAAGAAGGGTAGAGGTTAAGGGGCAGAAGGCAATGCATTACTTAGCAAAATACTTCATCAGTGGAAAAACTCAGCCAGCTACAGGAGGGAAAGTATCACATGCCACTTTCAATGGAAAGGCAAAAATCTACTTTTAAAAAAAAAATGTATTTAGCACAGTGTCTACAGGGTCTGTCTCACAATACAGATCACACTCCTAGTAATCCTCCTGTTTTCAGGCTCCCAAGTGCGGGGATGACAGGCACACACCATGCCCAGCTTCAGTTGTTCTCTCAGCACTCCCTGGGTGCAGGGCTAGCATGGCACGCCAGGGATTGAACTTAGTCCCTGTGTTGTGCCTAAGCAGGCACTTTAGTCCACTGAGCTATCTGGTCGGTCCCTGAGAAGGGAAAAAATCTGAAGTCATAAAATCTAATTCTCCCAAACACATAATGTTCTAGCAAGATTCCTACACAGGAAACTTTAGCTTTTTATTCCTGATTAAAGGGAAACAAAACAAATAGGGTTGTTACTTATTTTTTTCAATAACAACCTCTTTCTTTCCTTAAAAAAATCCTGAAAAATCCACTTAATGCTGCTGCAGTCTGCTGTTGGCACAGAGGCCCAACACTCTGCCTCCAGTTCCCTGTAATCTCTTTCCCTCAACTGCGGAACACCTACCCAGCCACCAGTGCTCTTTTTGGGCACTGATACTTCTGCCACTTCTTGCTATTTCCGTCACTTGCTAGGTGTGCTTCTAAATCAGCAAACAGACCTCACCTACACTTTAAACTCAATCTCCTATAATTCAAGTATAATGAAAAGATAATTGAGAAAGATTTCACATAGTTTGTTTTACTAAGGAGTGTATGAAGTTTTAGAAAAGACACATCTTTATTTGTGATATCACATGATTATTTTGTGATCAAGATCAAGGGAACAGTGACTAGGAACCTGTGATTACAAATGAGAAGAGAAGGAGAGTGAATGCCTACACACAGTCAAGGATGATGGACAGACATAAAGCCAGAGCAGCAGGCCAGCAGATTCTTCTGAAGCCTCACATGCACTGCTAGGCGAATACAAAATTGGTAACTATTCTTTGTTTCCAAGCCTCCCAGAGGTGGGAATTCAGTTTATATTTATAAATGACTATCTAAATCATACTGTGTCATATTTACAGAAATAGCTACTACTGTTCCTAATATCACTCCCTTTCTCTCAGGGTTCACCTCTTATCTGATTCAAAATCATTAGTCTAATGCCCTCACTGAATAGCCGGCTCTCACACAGACCCTGGTGTCCCCGACAGTTGGTGATACCACCTTAGCCTTCACCCGCCCTTTCCCAGGCTTACTCCTAAACATCTGCCTCACAGCAGCATCTTTACTTGCCTAACTAAAAAGGGCTTCTGGGATTGGATTTGGCCTCAGATATTCAACTCCAAGAGGGAACAGACATTTGAGGGTTTTCTGATGATGTTATCCCTAAAGGGCTCCACAAGGCTACATACAAATTTATGACAGTGACATGCTCTCTTCTCTTGCATGAATTACAAGTAATTTACAAATGAGCCTATATATATTTACAAGTGAGCCTGTATATGTATAAAAACAGAAGAGTGATTCCACCAGCCACACAGAAAAACTCTTCCCCTAAAAATAGTGCATACACTATAAAGAAGAAATTTTAACCATCCAGCAGAAAAGTATAACCACAAGGTATAAAAAATAAAGCCATATTAATATGCTGAGTTAGAAAAGGCTCAAATCAACAACTTCTGACATTGCCAGTTCTATTGATAACCCACTACTATTATGGACTACTGGACTATATTGGGTGACTTCGTTGAATTGACACACCTACAACACTTGAATGGCACTGGAACACCCATCTCTGACAAAACAAAACGAAAAAGGGACATAAACGAAAGATCATTTTGTAGTGGAAAAAACTATGTATCTGTATATACAAAATAGGATAGACATACAGCTACTTTCTCTTAGTTCAATGTTTGTACTAATAGTGTTTAGACAAGATATCATGTCTGCGTCTTGTACTCTGAATGGCTACTACGAAGACAACAATATGCAGTGTATTAATTATTGTAACTGTCCTACTAACCTGTTTTGAAACTGTCTCATCGCTATTTCTTTCTCACTAAAATTAGTAAAAAATTAAATTAAATTTTAAAATATAAAGAAGAATCTTAGTCCTTGTTGCAGCGACAGCATGGGGGGGGCTCATCTGTGCAGCCCTCCAGGGGGTGTGACTTTTGAATTTTAAAAACACTACAGACTGCGCCCACTGAGTTTAGCTTCCTTCCTTCAGGTTCTTGCCTGAGATGAACATGTGATGGCATGCGTTGACTGCTTTTATTTAAAGATGGTTCTTACCCTCTGACACAGACAGGAGGCCTACATGTTTCTTCCCAGTGGCCTTTATGTCTTGGAAGGCAGAAGCCTGTTCTGCTCCGGTACTGTGCACATCGCATGATAGCTGAATGAATACATCACCAGCTCGATGAATACATTCCTCGGGACTACTCTCTGTGACTTGTGGAGGATTACATTCAAAGTTTCACATCCTCCGTGTCACATTAATTTTATGACACACATGATGGAAATACTAAGGCAAACTGTTAACCATATATATATCCCAATATATGTATGTGTAAGTTTCTGTCTTTCATGCAAATCATCCAGACTTCTCATTTCATGTTCTCACTGCAACAAGGACTAGGATTCTTCTTCATAGTGTATGCAGTATTTCATTTTTTTTTATGTATTTAGTACAGGGTCTACAGGGTTTACAGGGTCTATAGGGTCTCACTACACAGATCAGACTCATAGTGATTCTCCTGTTTTCAGCCTCCTAAGTGCTGGGATTCTAGGTGCTCACCGCCATGTCTAGCCTCAATGGCTGTCTCAGTGTGCCTCAGGGGTGGGGTTGGCATGGCAGGCCAGGTACCACAGCAGCTCTGCTCTGCCTAAGCAAGCACTTTAGTCCACTGAGCTATCTGGCAGGTCCTATGTGCAGTACCTCTTAGAGGAGGATTTTTTGCATGTGGATGGTGGAATCATTCTTCTATTTTTACACATACATAGTCTCACTTGTAAACTGGCATAAGCAGCTCATGCAAGAGAAGAGCACATGTAAGATAGAGACAATAGACTAATGATTTTGGCCAGATGACCTGAATGTTATAAGATCATCTAGTGTGAAAATAAGTGTTCCTGTCTGAAAACAAGTTATCCCCCAAAGAATCAGTTCTGTAAGTCCACACTTGAACCAAGGTCCACTAACAAGTCTAGACACTGACTCAGTTAATAGGCTAACTGGCTTAGTCATGACAAGTAAATTTTTACTCAAAGATTTGATAAAATTAAGTCTTAGACCAAGGGCAGATGAACAGTATCCTTTTATGTGCTGTAATTCCTTCCATTCTCTAATGTGTGAAAACAAACAAATAATAAAAAAGTGTTTTTATTTAATTACTTATGACCTTGTGGCAATTGTTAAAACTCCTAACCTAGTTTGACTAATATACCATCTCAATGCCCACATCACATCTTTCCACGATGAAAGGAACTCACATGTTCTATTATCTTCTTTAGCAGCCAGTGTAGTTCTAAGGTTTGCATCCTAAATCCCTTGAACCTCAGAGGTGGGCCTACAAACCTAGTAGCACCAACCTTTGCTCTGACTACATCTGTGTCTGACCCGACTCCAGATTAGAGGATTCAGGAAGGGCAAAACTGCTCAGGTTTTCACAATTCCAGGCCTCTCTCCCCTCTCCTTTCAAGTCCTCACCTCCCCCCGACCCCTGACCTTTCCCAAGGTACAGCAACAAAATCTAGGCTCCCTTTCTTGTCTTACCTGCCCCTCCTACTCCTCTTCCCATCATCACCTTCACAATCCTGTGCCTGCACATTTATTTTCCAAAAAGGCTGCTCGAGTTCCATGGTGCTACCTACTGATTCTTCAGGTTTACCTGGACTGATCTACACTTCCTTATCCTTTCTTAATCCCTCACCTGAGTCCTACTCATAATACACGACTTTCTACTACCAAAATAAGGGCAGCCTAAACATAACAGTTTCAGACCTGCCACCAGCTGGATTATGCTTCATCTCTTCAAGTTCCATGTTTCTCATGGGTGAAATGTGAGGGTTAGAAGAGCAAACCTTAGAGGAAAAAGGAAACAAACATTTACCAGACGCTGTAGGTCTGGGTGGTATCTTTTTGATGATACAGGAATGAAGGGAGAGTAACCTGTGTGCTCCAGATGAAGAATATAAGGTTCACAACAGTCAGGTGAACGTGTCAGCAGAGGGACAGGCCCAGCCCTGGCCTACTGCTCCCCTCCTGCAACCTTTCAGGCATCAATATGCTCTCGTCCTTTCCTTAACTGCAGCCCCAGAGCCTGGGCGCTAACCAGCCGGAAAAGCTCTCAGGTCACACCAGAAAGATTTCCTGCAGGAAATCCTAAGAAAACATGGAGCTCTCAACTGCAGAGAGTGAGTGGGGACAAGCTGACTGGGAAACCTCACACATTAAGGATCAAAGTATTTTAAAAACTAGCCAACCACCCAATCCTACACAACCTGCTTCATCTTCTGCTCACAGCACAGACCTTCAGAAGATGAAAGCTGTTCTCTGACCTTCAGGGAAAGCCGGCCCTCAGGTCACTGCTGTGGACTCTGAGCAGCAACTGTAGGCACAGAGAGCCCTCGGGAATTGTGGGCCTCGATCACACTGCACTCACAAACTTAAGGCAGGCATTTTGCAGTCTGGTCCTGATGCCAGCTACCCTGTCCATGCTACGGAAGGCCATTGTCACCTTTCCTGCACAGGCTGAAAGCATGAGTGCTGGCACTCTCCCAGGACACCAGGGATCCACAGGAAACTTCAGAAGGTGTAACTTACATAGAACCTCAGGGCTGCTAGGAAGAAAGTGGGGCCAGAAAACAGCCAGTGTGGGGCAGGATGAGACGTGGCCATAGCAAGAAGTGCGGTCTCTTCCCAACTTAGCACCCATGGAAAACTGACAGGAAGAAGAAGGTGATAGAACCTGTGTGAGATGGGGACGAGGAGGGCAAGGAGGAACTGGCACAGGGTGCTCACTTATATTCAAAATAGGAATAAAGCAATATTTCATTCCAGCAGTCAACTCCTAATATCAGATACATATGAATTTCATCAATATTTTATGAAATGGAGTGGGTTTTTTTTTTTCCCCCTGAAATACAGGTCCAAGCAAGAGAACTAAGCTCCTATAATTACCAAGCACCAAAATTTCAAAGCAATTTTTTTTTTTTTGAGATAGGCTCTCAGTTCAGGCTGGCCTTGAACTCACTATGTAACATAGGCTGGCTTTGAACTCATGTGGATCCTCTCGCCTCAGCCTCTGGAGTACCTGGGTTATAGGAATATAACACCATGCTGCACTTTTAAAATATATTTTAAATTTTTTACTCATTCATTTTGTACAGGGTCTCCCTATGCAGCTAGGACTCATAGTGATTCTCCTATCTTAGCCTCCCCAGCAGTAAGATAACAAATGTGGGTCACCATGCTTGATTTCAGTGGCCAGCACGGTGCACCTAGGGTTCCAATGCTGGCATGGCATGCAGTACTAGGGATCAAACCAGGGTCATTAGGCTTGCTAGGCAGGCGTTTAGACCACCGAGCTACATCCCATGGCCCTCCAAAGCACTTTTAAATTTAAATGTTTATTCTCTTTTAAAAGCAAGTTATGTATTTTAGAAACCTAAGACCTATAAATTCTGAAAATCAGAGCTGGATCTATGTCTACAAGGGAAGTGAAAAACCAGGATACCTATATTTATATATTGGAAAATAAAATTATAGATTTTAATATTCTTTCTGCTTATTTGTAATTGTAAATTGTCCTACAGAGAACATAAATAATTATTTTATTAAGACACAGTAACTTTATGCTAAGCTGGAACTTTAAAACCACATTGTAAGACCTCCCACAATTTGTCATACAAGAACTAGGCATTTCTTATACTAACTGCTAAATTATAAACCTTTACACTCTGCACTTGCCAACTACCCTTCTCCTAGTGATGACAAAACTACCATGGTACTCCAGGGGCTCTGCAGAGAAAGAATGCCAAAGTCACACAACAATGAATTAGAAAAAGTTAAAACTCTCATCCTTGCAGGTATGTAACTGGCCAAGGTAAGATATTAAGGTAGTACCTTTACCTTTCAGTAAGAATAAAGTACACAGCCAACTTTGTCAGTTCAGTCATTTTATATTTTCATATGCATATATGATACAAATTAAGAGTGCTGTATCTTTTATGTATTTTAAGAATTCATCTAGGGGCCAATGAGATAGCTCGGTGATCTAAAGCACCATGGGGCCGGGGAGATAGCTCACGGGCACAAGTGCCTGCCTGGCAAGTGCAAAGTCCTGAGTTTGATCCCCAGTTCCGCTAGCTAAATGAATGAATGAATGAATGAATGAATGAATGAATGAATGAATAAATATTATATGAAAAAATACAGCAACTGCTTAGGCAAACTTAGGCAAGCATGCAGAGACCATAGTTTGATCCCCAGCACCACATGCCACACCAGCACTGCCCACAGGGTAGGCTGAGCCAGCCACAAAAAAAAAAAATCATCTACAATGAATCTAAGAATTCATCTAAAATAAAATAGGGTAAACACCCCACTAATAACAAGAAGTTACTAATCAAGCCACAAATTGCATATTCTCCCTTTAGGGCAATCAGTGTAGAAGAAATGGGGAGGGCCTTTCATCTCTCCATCTAAACACAGTAAATAAGGCAATTCCAGCTTTCAAAATACCCTTCTGCATATATGTTCAAAGGGATAAAGACTGAAACATAACTCTTTCTTAAATAGAGGAAAAGAGGCAACTACAAAGCAATGAGCAGAAGAAGCATCAAAAGGACAGGAAAGTCAGCTCCTTCATTTTTTTTAGTTCTTTTCTGTTTTTGTTTGTCAATGTTCCTTGAAAAGAGATGAAGAAGGGAGGAAGGTAGAGCAGGAACACGAAGAAAATGTTGTTAAAAGCGCCTTAAGGTGGCGAACCCAGGGCATGAGTGCTGCAGCACACTGTCTGTCACCACTAGAAGCTCTGAAAGGTCCCCATCACTGCCCTTTGCCAGCCTAGCTTAAAGCCCTATTTTACATAAGTTCTAGTTTAATTATCAGTAACTAGGAGAGCACGATTTTCAGTCTTCCCAAGTCCTAGGTCACCATGGCACTCAAGAATTAAAGCTTAGATGCCTTTTGAATGTCTTGCTTCTTTGCTTTGTATCCTAAGCACTATAGCTATGATACTCTGAAAAGTTCCTACTCTTTTCTCTGTTTATCTGTTGTGAAATCGTAGAAGTCAGTTTTAGCAGTCTGACAGTGATTTTTAACTATCAGATGTGTCACAAGTGTAATTCTTCATCCTATAACACTTGATGATTCTCTTTTGTGCTGAATATCACACCTGCGAGGACAGGGACTCTGTCGTCTTTTTCCACTGGTGAATCTCTGCACCACCATGGAGCCTACAGCAAGGGAAAAGCTCTTGGTGATTTCTGGTGTAATCTTCTGGGTGACTATGAAGGCACAACCAATTTACTTGGCCTCTTTTGTTCCTGTGCCCTATATTTTGACTTCTATTTCTGTATACTGATATTTGGAAAGTTTCCTCACAAATACTTGATTGTGATTATGACCTTGATCAATATCACCTTCAAAAGGGGTGATCAGGGGAAACTTGAAGAAAACTAGGAGTATAGGCTGGGACCACTTACCGCCACTTCCACTGACTGCATGGAGAGGTCACATGGTGGCTTCAGGGCCTTGGGCCTTGTGGCATACCAGAAAGTCGTGAGAGCAGCAAAAGCTCCGAAGCCCATGAGTGTGTTAGTAGGAAGAGTGCGCACGTACTGCCGAATGTCAACGAGCTCTGGCAATCGAAAATACTGCAGTAATTCATGAGCTTGCATGATCCTGTCCCAAAGGTTTCCTAGGACGAATTCTGTTAGAAGAGAAAAATGTCATATTCACCCCTGGGCAGCAGAACTCCTTTCTAGAATTTCCGAAAGTCAGCCACCTAACTCTATAAGGCTGGCTGACCAAACAAGGCCCAATGGTTCAGGTCTTTTACTGGCTGTCAAATTTCATTTTTCTAAAAGCATTTTAGGAATTCACTTTTATTCTATTTCTCCATTATCTTGTGTAAAAGAAAAAAACACATCATCTTGCTTTCACTAGCCACATTAAAAAGATTTTACTCATAGAGAATGCTTGCCATAAAATGCTCAAATAAATAATATATGTTTCTACTTTCCTCTCTGGCAACGTCTCAGTTCTAACTAACCAAATACACTCGATTCCCATTATCAAGGATAGCAGAGATACAAGTGACGAGGAACAAATAAGCCTAAGCCACCTAAGAGCCATCAGTTTCTGTTTCTTCCATAAGATCTCAGAACAAGTCCTCTAACTGGTCAAACTGACCAAGCTAACTTTCAACACTCCTCTCACCTTCCTGGTACTTTTCAAAAGTGACATCAATGTTTCAAGGTGACTACTGCATAGTGATTAGATCATTTTTGAAATTTTTCCCAAGATACTATATTTAACATAAATTGGGGGGCTGGGGAGATAGCTCAGTAGAATAAGCCCTTGTGTGGTAAGCACAAGGGCCTGAGTTCAATCCCCAGTTACATACATACATACATATATACATACATAGGTGTGTGTAGCCTTTAACCCAAGTATCAAATATCTAGAGAGAAATTTTAGTGTACCATTTGAGAAAAGATACAAAATAGTAACTAAGACCACAGATCTGGAATAAATCCTGATTTCCAGCTTATTAGTTACATAAATTTCTTTACCTCCCTATACCTGTTTGCTTATATATATATGGAGATAAAAACATGATCCATCTCCCTCGGCTTGTGTGAACGCTAAGAAATTCAAATGAACACTTCTGGTTGGTGCCCACACACCAATAAATGCTCAAAATAAATGTAGGCATTTGCTCTTGTGATATCTAAGATCTCTACCAATGCTCTTGTGATTCATCCTGAGTGTAGGGCAGTTGGTTACTCAGGTAAAAAAATGATGTCTAAATAAAATAAAGAATCTAAAATACAGAGGAAAGTTAGATGAATAACTTGCTATATATATCAAAGCCAAAAATTCAATGCTAGAATTTACATACAGAATAGTCTAAAATTAAACATTCAGTACTGATAATAAGAATAATATTTTATTAAAAGTTACCGATGAATAACTGCTCTAAAATTTGGTAGCAACAGTAAGGAAATAATAAAAATGAGCTGAACGACTTTCCAAATGTTCCATGGCAATGCAAGAAGTACTCATACTGCAAGTTCAAAGGGTTTTGTGAGCTACTTACTACATAATGTTTTTAACAGTTAAGTCTCAAAACTGAAAAGATTTTTTAAAATATAAAAAAACCTTGCATTTAAATTTAAACATATAACATATTTTTTCCCACAGACTAGCAGCCTGTTGGACTATTTTTATAGACCAGTAATAGCACAGGACCCAACAAAATGTATTTTTCCAGCTCATTCAGTCATGTGCCGCCGTGGTTCTGGGCTAAGTACAAACACTACTTACACACAAGCACACACACACACTCCTTCCCCACACATAGAATATCCAGGTTTGATATGACAACACAGAACAGATAAGCAAATGTCTCCAGGTTATAATTCTACACAGAAAGAAACCAGCACTTACAAAGCCACTCACCATCTGTGTTACCAACAGCTGACTGCTAGGTGACATGCTCCTGCACAAAGAAAAAAGGGCAGTGAAGCTGGGGGTGGGGCAGGGGCTAGAGGAGCTCAGCCAGCGCTTACCCGGCCTGCCAAGGTCTTTTAGGGCATTAGTCATATGCCAAGTCCTACACTGCTGCCCACTGGGCTAAAGGTAACTAGCAGACAAAATCTATACTTGACTTCTCAGGAGAACACAGGGTGGAGGAAGGGCCAATGAGGAGCTGGGAGCAAAGTCACCCCACTGCTCCACCCATGGGCAGGGAGCAGCACCAGTGAGTGTTCTACTACTAGCACCAGTTCTGCAAACAGACACTGTTTTCTTTCTGCTCAGTTTCCCAGTAGGAAGAAACAATGGGCATATTTTAAATCACTGAAGGAAGGATAGGATGCTGGGTACGATATCTAACCAATATAAGGCATACCCAGAAAGAAAGAAAGAGACTGCCAAGAGTACATTCACAGCAGCTTTATTCTAAATGAATTCAGAGGAATTGAGCTATTTATGTCACTTTGCATATTTGAGTGCCTAGTGTTTGCCAGGCACTGAGCTAGGAGCTGGATAGATAGCAGTGCTAATGACATGGTCTGAGCTTTCAATGGGCTAGCCATCTAGATGCAAAGATACAAAATTAAACAGGCAAGGCCTGCCAGGCATCAGGAGGAGACTTCAAGGATAAACAGACAAATCAAGTCCAGGTCTTCTTGGCACTGAGCAGTGAGACTGTACATAAGCCACAACTCTACAAATGAAACGACCTTAAAAATCTAATGTGCAGGGCTGGCAAGACAGCTCAGTGGACTAAGCACCTGAGCAGGGACCAGGGGTTCAATCCCTGGCATCACATGCCATGCCAATCCCACCCGAGTGCCCTGAGCTGACCACCAAGACAGGGCGTAGAGGTGCACACATGTAATCCCAGGGCTGGGGAGGCCGAAAACAGGAGCATCACTACAAGTCCAAGCTTCATAGTGAGACCCTGTATCAAATACATTAAAACAAAAACAACAACAACAAAAACACTTATGTGGAAGGGCCTGGGAGAAAGCTCAGCAGTCTAAGTGCCTGCCTGGCAAGCGCAAAGACCTAGGTTTGATCGCTGGGACCACATGCCATGCTGGCCCTGGAACCCCAGGTGCACCATGCCAATGGCCCATACCTGTAATCTCAGTGCTGGGAAGGCTGAGACAGGAGGAGCACTAAGAGTTTGAGCTGCACAGAGGAACCTTGTACCAAATAAATAAACAAATGAATGAATGAATGATTAAAAAAAAAAAAAAAAACTAACGTGCAAACTTGCACTTCCTTCTAAAGACTCCACCTTCTAGTTATCTATCCTGCAACAGTCCAAGTCTGAACAGGAATACCCAACCTTCATATATACACCTTTGCCTTCTCTCTCTTTACCCCAAGTCCCTGAAGCAGTTTTCATAAAATCTAGATTCAATTTATAAGGGCTGTTCAACAGAATCACATCCCTGATGAAAAAAAAAAAAATCCTCTCTAAACAAAAATGATCATACATAGAAAGTTAGTTTATGTTAAGAAGCAGCAGAAAAACTATGAGCTACATGATGCTAATAAAGTTTAGGGGAAAAAAACTTTTAAAATGTTTAGAAAACTACAAATTTAAAAGCATGCATGTGAGATCACTTTATTAGATATGAATCAATAATGCTAAGCACTGAAATTCAGCCAAATTCTTATATTTAGTGGGTGATAATGGCAAGCCATGGCAGTTTCATCCTTGCCTCTTAGCTGGCAACCAGGTCACAAGCTGCAGTCCAACTTCGCTGAGCAAGCTGGTTAATGCCCTTCAAAGTAAAACACAGTCGATACACAAAGAACGAAGATAGTGCCTCATTTAGATCCATGTAAAGAACAAAATTTGTAAGCATGAATGGACAGAATTATAAATCTTTTCCCTTTTGTTTACCTTCTGTTAAGGAAAAGGTACTTGGCTATTTAAAAATGGAAGCAGACCTACATTCAAAGAAACCAAGACATATTAACCTTCTTAGGGTATGTGAACATAAACATCTAAGATCCAGTCTTAATAACTCTTTAAGAAGCAGTAACATTGATCTACTTGCTAATAAATGGCTAATGGTTTTGTTCTTATTTCAATGGTGTTCTAGTGGATTTCAATTTTTTTTAAAAAAAATTTCCATATCATCATCTACAGAGATAAATACTTGAGGTACATAAATCACATTGCTGTTGCTAAGAATATGATTGAATTGGCTTAAAGACTTAGGGAGCCAGTATTTCTCCACAGAGAACAGCCAAGTCCACAGACAGCCTACATCTCTCTCACCTACACTTACTCCTGTGAACCCATTTTCCCCCCGCCACTCACAAATGTGTTTGCTCAGCTGGGGCCTTGGAATTGCCTGCAAAGCTGGAATCACAAACCACAGCAAGGCAGGAACATAAAAATAAGCAGAGAAATCTAGCACAAGCCCAGCATAAAGAACGGAGTGAGCAGAAGATGCCTGTATATAGATGAAAGTAGAAGAAGATGAAGCAAGGTGAGGGCCATAGAAACTGGATGACTCAACTTCCAGGAAGCAGAAATCCTTGCTACAGTCAGCATGTCCTTAGGGTTTGGAAAAGATTTTCGTGTCCTTCACCTATGGGAACATCACAATAGCAAAATGATAAAACAGAAACCAGGGCCAGAGATTTAAAAGGCTTCTCCAAGGTGTTTGTCAGAAATGAGACACCACCCTTAGTCATAAATTCAATCTCCATGAGTGATCTCCACTGGGCCACTGACCTTATCCACTGATAACATTCAGTTACCTGTGCAAGTCCCCACCCTAGATTAGGAGCCACCATACCTGCTTCTAAGGGTCATTCCAGAAGCAACATGCCACAGTTTTGTGAGATCCACATCTGAGACCCATCTAAACTCTCAATGTCTTACATAAATCCTAGCATTTCTCCTACACTCAGGGTCTAGCACATGTGGGTTCATAGCCCACATCACCTACCATTGTGTTTACATTATGAAAAAAGCAGCTCAGAGTCAGAGGAGACTCACAAGGGCATCATTCTCCCAGGTCTGTCTGTCTGTCTGTCTGTCTGTCTCACACACATACATCCTCCTGAAATTCTGTGAACTTTTACTTATATTAGCATTTTATTTTCTTGTCATTAAAAATCATGAAACAGGTGATCTGGATGTTTTTCTTCTTCTAAAGCTCCTTAATCTTTCACCAAGCTAAATAATAGCAATCTGATGGAATGTTTCACTAAGAATGCAGACCTCAAACAAACCCACATAAATAGTGTCCTTGCCCTGGCACCAGCAAATTAAGAAATCCTGACATCTTTCCTCAATGCAGCAAGCCAAGCTGGCAAAATGCTGCCATTCCTTGTTCCACCTCCTCCCTCATACAATGAGCTATTTACAGAAAGCTGAAAGCACCCTCTTTGTCCAGCACTGACTGGGCAGAGTTTGAACCCCTGGGAGGAACAAGGGAGCAGCAGCCAGGCCAGTTGCTGTTCTTTCAATCTGCCACTCTAAAATTGTCGGATTCATGCTCCTTAACCCTGGCTGGCAAATTACCTAACACTAGATTTGCTTAAGCCATCGCCTCTTGAACCAAAAGAGCAGTCAGGCTGTCCCTAGGGAGAGAGAGGTACATAAGTTACAAAGAGCTGCCAAAGTCACTCAGAGGAAGACAAAGGCTGCTGTCCAAATTCATTCCTCATTGGAATCCATGACTGTGGTGGCCACCCCCCAACACATCACATAAGAAGGGGAAAAATCATTCAGGTAACTTTGGGATCCTGCACGCAAATAAGCAAGTGGGTCCACAGAGTTAATTATTGCTATCCACTGTCTTGGGCCTTCTTTCTCACCTAAGTGTAATGAATCAATTTTATGCCGATGGGCTTTTCATTTTCATTAAAGTGATCCTCTGGCTTACCAATTCAATGTCACACAGATTTAAAAAGAAGAAACAAAATAGAGATGTCTGGTATTTA
>PVKN010023227.1:0-14873 GCA_004027915.1 Capromys pilorides | reverse complement strand
CTTTTTAAGACCATTCTTAGAGTGCTTGTCTCTGGTCCAATGTTTACCCTTAATGTGGTAGAGCTGAAGGTATATTTTTCTAAAAGTTGTGTTTAATAGGTTATCTCACATAGCTACAATTCCTTTGCCAAAATAAATGAAACTCTACAAGAGGAAATGTGACAGAAGATAAAAAATAGTAAGGAAAACAGGGGACACTTATTTAGTTCCAGTCACTGATAATGAATCTTCAGTTAACAAATGCCCTGTGAGGCCACATCAAAGCAGTAATGCAAGAATATAATAATTGAGGTGTTAAAATAGAAATATCCTAAGTATGGATTGAATCCTTGAATCCACTCTTCCAAATCACTCAGCATGTGTTTCAAATTCAAAGTTGCTCTTTCAGAAAAAAGGTCACTTAAGGACAATTAAGCTCAATAAGATACCTAATACACTAATTCAAAAATAATCAAAATCATATTCCAAAAGGCAAAATGCGGACAAAGCATCCTACTAAGTTATATGAATGATAACTACACCACTTTTTTGTCAATCCCGTCATTTCTAAAGCATTATTATGCAGCAACATTTGTCACTTTATCACCACAAACTTGAAAAGTCCTACTAAGGCCAAAATTAGTTTCAAAACTGATCCTCAAAGCTACTTACCAGCTTGACAAAAAAGGGGGAAAATACTGGTTCACGAAAATAAGACTGGTTTTTAAAAACTAATAAAATGCAGTTGCAAGGCTAAAATAAGCTAGTGTTTTCCAAGGGAAAAAAATCTAAGTCAGTTGTTTCCCGATTCCTGATTAGCATTATAGAAACTGTTACACTCGCATAACATGAACTTTAGCGAACATTTACTTAGTGAGGTGAATGCTATAGTTTAAGTAACGATAATACAGTGACCAATAAAAAGTGGAGAAGCTACCAATTGTCCCCTACCCTCAAAAATTTGTGTTTGGGGACAAAAGAGATGTAATGAGCACAGGCAGAAAAAAGAACAGGAAGAAAAAGAAAAAAGATGAGAAAAGGAAGGAGATAAAAGGAAAAGCAATCAACTTTCGATATTTCAACAGAAAGCTGTCCTTCAACATTGAAAGGGTTATGTATCTCGCACAGTGTGCTGTAACTCTCTAATGCAAAAAGCTATTAAAAGCTATTTTTACAGCTTTTATTTATGTAGCTACACTACATATTCATCAGGAACTACTACTTGCACATTAAGCAAATTCCTTTACACCTTTTTATCTTCCGCCTTCAAGATTACCGCTTACAGAATGAACCTGTACAGCTGTTTTCCGGGGAGCTTCACTTCCCTCCCAGTGCAACACGAGAACATTTTAAGTTCAAACAAGCGGACACCTAAACCCGATAATTCAGTCTCCGTGCAATCTGCTTAATTTTGAAACTTCTCATAAGATGTGCTCACGGTGGAAACGAAAAACTACCTTATAAGGCTATAAAAGACTGAAAGCAGGAAGCGGCTTTGACAAAACTAAGGAAGTTGCAGCGCGCTTGCTCACTGGGGGACTTTGAGGCAGGAGAAGGAACACAGGACAGCCTTCTTTCTCGAATTAAAATGTGGCTGGTTCACCGGTAAAAACGCACTGGGAGACGACTGTGACCCGGAGAGGCGGCGGGTGGCCCAGGAAAGCCCCGCGCCAGGTTCCCGTTTGCGGAGCGGCCGCTTCCCTTCCCCACCCCAGCCGGGCGGCGGCGGCGCAGCGCTCTCGCAGGACCCACACGGGGCCGCGCCGCGCTCGTCCTCCGCCGCGCCGTCCCCGCGCCCGGTCCCCGGGAGCCCGCGCCCGGCCGAAGGGCACGGGAGGAGGCAAGGCCAGGTGGGCCGCACCTCTGCCCGCCGCCGCGCCGGGACCGGGCGGCGCTGCCCGCCGTGGGGGAAGGGCCGGGGCCGCACCGGCCGCCGCTCTCCACCGGGCTTCCGCCGGCCCCGCAGCGCCGGCCTCGGCTGGGCCCGGCCGGGAGACAGGGAGGCGCGGGCTCCGGGCCCCACCCCTCGCCAGCCCGGCCGCCGCCGCCGCACCATTCATCCCCGGGCCTCCTCCCTCCCCCGCCATTTTCCTTCCTCCGCCTCAGTTTCCCCAGCCCGGCGCGGGCCGTCAGCCCCTTACCCCGTTCCACAGTCCACCACACAGGCCGGCAGCCGTCCCGCCATCTTCGCCCTCGCCTGCCGCTGCCGCCGCCGCCGCCGTCTGCTCCGTACTGCTGGGGGCCAGGAACCGGCGGCAGGAGATGGGAGCTATCTGACCATCCACAGCTGGGCTGTCCTCTGCCCGGGGGGAGCTGGGAGCCGCAGCGGTAGCCAGAAAGCAGCAGGCTGGGCCAGCGGCTACCACTTCCGCAACCGGGCGGGCAGGCAGTCCCCGCCCTGCCCCTGCGCGGCCTCCTCCCCCTATCTGCCCTCCTCTCCCTCCTGCCCCCACCCTACAACTTCTTCCCCTCGCGCCGCCTTTCCCCGGAAAGCCAAGATGGCCGCCGGTGCCGACGCCCGGCCCGGCCAGGCGCAGGCGGCCGCGCTCCCGCTTCCGGCTCCGGGCGGGGCGGGGCGGGGCAGGGCGCATGCGCACAGAGGCGCGGCCGCCGGGCGCGCTCCCATCAGACTCTTGGAGCCGGCTTCGGGTTTTCCAGCCTGCGAGCGGCGTGGGAAGACCCCTGCGGCTTCCAGTCATGATTCTGAGGCTGGAAGGGGCTCTGCGTTCTATTCTTAGGTTCCAACGCTTTCGTGCTAGAGTGAAAAGGGTCAAATAGGGCGAAGATGCACTGCAGTTCTCGTAGTTCGAGCGGTTCTCGGTGGGATAGAGCCGCATCACCGCAGCCCAGGGTCGCGCAGCGGGCGGGGGAGCGCCGGCCGCCTCCCTGCACAGCCTCTGCCCAAGGGGACCTTTATCTAGGCCGCGGAGGGTGACAGGGGCTTCTCTGGAGTAGAAAGGTTCTAGGATCAGAATAGTTCGCGAGAAAAAGTGAATTTAAAAAATTGCAACCTGAAAGGCCAAAAGCGATGAATCAGAATCACCTGAGAGGAAGGACTGTTGAAACATTTAGGTGAATGAAGCACGTCTCCAAAGTTAATGATGAAGGAGCTGTAGTAGGGCCTGAGAATTTACAGTTTTAACAAGCTCTTTATTTCCCAGTTTGGAAACCTGCAAAGTTAATACCTTTCCACCAGGCTTGTCTTCGGTTAAACTTTACTGAGTTTGTTGCTATGAGACTAATAAAAATATATTGTATTAGTGTTTTATGCAGTAGAGGCGATCACATAATATGTTAAGCTGATCTGGGAGGACTGCAATACAGATTTTTTTCCTTCATTCATTTGCCAGAGTGGTATCACTCACCGACTTTGTTGACTGTTGACCAGGTCTGGTCAGGGTCGTGTGAAATAGATGAGGACTGTGCTCTCAGGGTTTACTGATCAATGAAGAAACAGACTATTTCTGTGAAGAACAGTAGAATAAAGAATGCAGGCAACTGCAAATGGGATTAAGAAGAGAATGGAAAGGAGGTGTAAGATTGAGGAAATATCTGACCAAGGGGGCATTTCAGAGCTAAGGCTTAAAAATGGCAGGAAAAAGAACTGACAAAGAGAGCCTGTCCAGAGGAAGCCGTTGGCATGGAGGACCGCAAGTGGGCAAAGCTTCTACAAGTTGGAAAACCTTCCAAGTGATTAAAGGAGGTGAGCCTGGGAAGATGGAATGGGAAACACGACCAAGAAACAAGAAAGAATTAAATAGCGCAGGCATTAGTAAAAGCAACTTGATGCCGTCAAAAGATTTTAGTTTTTTTAAAAAGCTATGGCTGCTTTGTTTGAGAACGATCCTGCAGAGTCAGAGTTCGTTCTACCTCGTGTGCTGGAGTGCAGGAATAGAATGATGCACGAACCAGAACCCTCATGAGATCAAATTTATGTAGAAGAGACTCACTAAGGAGAGATTGTCATTAACTGGTGTGCAGCACGTCCATAGCCTAACACACTATGTAAACTTAAAGTTTTTCTCAGAAATTGGCTTCAAAGTCAAAAACAAGTGGTTCTTTTCAGAAATATCGCTATTGGGTTTTCCCTTACATTTTAGAAGATACTAGATTATTTGCTACACTTTTGTTCTTGGATTCTTAGGGTCTCTGCTAATGGGGAAGCATATGCTTCAAGATTGATTCTGACCAAAAAAAAAAAAAAAGTAGATTTTAGCTTTGTATGGATAGAATGATTGCTTTCACCAGCTAGAAGTGATTTAATAAAGTCAGGAGTGAAGGATCCTATCAAAGGGATCTCAAAAATAGTGGTAGGAGTTACAGTCATAAAGAAATCACCTGGGGCAGCAATACCCGTAGTCCTCAAAATGGCTACCCACACTCTGGTCTTGGGTGGTTATCAGCAGTAGTTAGAGTCAGAAACTTGAGTGGCTCCAGGTCCAGGGATCAAGTGGGATGTGAGCAGGCCATGGCGATGCAGCAGGGAACCCGTACTGACAGAAAGCAGTAGGCACTGTGTGGAAAGCAGGGCTGATACTGTCAAAGCCTTTTGTTTATTGGGTGTTTATCCTTCTCCTGGACAAATCTGAACCCTGTGTTTTTACCTGAGATGACTGGATGATTTAAATGTGTCCCCTCAAAGTTGTTAGAAATGTAATCCCTAATGCAATGGGTTGAAAGGACCTTCAAGAAGATGATTACGCCTCATGGGCTCTGCCCTCATGAATGGCTTAATGCTGTTATCTTGAGAGTGTGTTCCTTATAAGAGAATGATATCTGCTCTACTTCCCTTTCTGTCATCAATACATTATCTCTTATTGTGTTATGATGAAGCAAGAATGCCAGTCCCTGGACCTTGGCCTCCCCAGCCTCCAATATTGTAATAAATGAATCTGTCCTTTATAACTTACTTAGTCTCAAAAAAAAAAAAAAGTTTGAGGCATTGTGTTATGGCAGCACAAAACAGACTAAATCTTTTCTACAGGCTTATCTGGCCCACGCACTGCTATTTTGTTAGTTAATTTTAGAGACTGTATGTGAGTTAGCTGTTTGTTGCCTTCAAATAGGAAATCATGAACTATTTCATTTCAAAAGCAAAACCTATTAATAGTTTCTTTCACATTCAGAAGGTGGTCCTATGTTTGCAAACATGGTAAATTTATTGGAAATTTCCAATGCTTGTTGGAAATGCTATTTATACTCATTCCTCATAGTCTGTCTACCAAAAAAACGTTTTGCTTGCTTAAGATCTCCTCTACTTCCTGTTTGCTACACACCAAATTGGTCAGCCTCCGTGCTGCTGTGGTGTCCTGGCCTTCCTAAACTGCACAGAGCTTTCAGATACGTATCCAACCCAAGTATTTTTGACCACCTATTGGCATATGCACCCTTCCTGCCCACTTTTCTCCAAACACAGTTTCAGAGAATGTCAGAGTTAGAAGTTCACTTAAAGATTATATTTCTAGAAAAAGTGAAAAAGAAAACAGTGGTGAGTGGATGGGGTTTATCGGCTGTTCTATGTTCGTTTTCCCTAATATCACCCCAATGTCCTTTTAGCTCCATTTATCTGCATGTTTGGTTTTTGTCCACCCTTGCAAGCATCTGTGAGTCTTGCAGAATCCTTCCAATAGATCTACTTTGGCTGCAGTTCACCATAGCAAGTTCCCACAATTGCAGTCAAATTTAAGAACTTCTAAGTAATTCAGAAGCCCAAAAAGTTTTCAAATGTTCCCAATAACTTGAGCTGAGAAACAGAGTCCAGACCAAGACCCAATTTTGCCACCTTTGGCAAACCTTTTTAGTTATACTGCAGTATTGTTGTGATATACTGGTTATCATAGGATTCCCTAGGTTGTTCTGTGTTTATTTAGCAAATGTCTATGGATCTCAGTGTCCAAGAAAATTATGCCACTCAATCTTTCTCTATGGCTTGTGTCTAGTTCTCCCCCTAAAGCCTCTTGCAGTCATTGGGTGGCTTCTGGTGTTTGTGATTGATTCTTGATCCAGTACTGAGCTTATGGGTGTGAGTACCCTGGAGCAGAGACTGCATACAAACATAAGGGAGGGAGAGAGGCTAGCTAGCAGCCATAGCTGCTGCTTCTCCCTTTGCTCTTGCTCTTTGCTGCCCACCATGAGCTGCTGCCCTCTGCCGTGTACCACTCTGCCTTAGAGCCAGTCTAGTATGGACTAAAACCTCCAATGACTGTGAGCTAAATAAAC
The DNA here is from genome assembly GCA_004027915.1 of Capromys pilorides. NCBI lineage: Eukaryota > Metazoa > Chordata > Mammalia > Rodentia > Capromyidae > Capromys > Capromys pilorides. Next base: position 8,675 of record PVKN010023227.1, on the reverse strand, counting down.
CATTCTTTCCTTCCTTTTGAGTGTTGAATATTTTGTCCCAGAAACATGGGTAAGTGAAACACTCCGTTATTTTAAAATGAAAAATTTTAATAAATTGTCAGGTCTCTACAGTAGGGATGAATATTTGCAAATTAGTAGATCAATAAAATCCCCAGTGAGCATTGATAAAGAACAAGTAAGTAACCGGCCAAGATGTTCGTGCAGGGTCTTGAGCCTGGTGGTACAGGCCAGTAATCCCAGCACTCTGGCATGTTAAGGCAAGAGGAGCTAAATCTGAGCAACTTGATGAGACGCAGTCCCAAAAATAAAAATGGGTGGGGAGAAAGAGCGTTTTGAATAGTCGTGATTAGAGAAAGCTGCTGAGAATCTTGACTTCTGACTTCCAGGTTTTTTTTTTTTTTTTTTTTATCTTAGGCAGCTTAGTGTATAAAGCACTGATCTGGAGGTCAAGGAACTTGAATCTGAACTCTCCTGCTCGCTTTGTTCCATCAGCTATAAAATGAACAGGAATATGTACTGCATTGTAAAGTTTAAGTTTTTTAAAACATACTGTAAATTATAGAATGACCTTTAGGGCAAATCAAGATAAATATACTTTATTTTTTTACTCGTTGCTTAAATATACAGACTTAAGCAACCAAAATCTTGTCCTTTGCAGATGTTGCCTTGGGGCTGTGGGCTTACTCTTTTACTGCTTCCACTGTGCAAAATATCGTTAGAAGCTCTCTTTCAGACTCATCTTCCTTGAATTCCTTTAAATGCGTTCATTCCTGGCAAATCTTGGTCCCTTGGCAGTAGATTTAGTTTTTAGAATTGGCCAAAATCATTTCTTAAGAACAAAGCAGAGTACATAAAATGACTGATAACTGGGGCCATTTTTTAAAAAGAAAAAAAAAAAGTGTGATTATAAGATAAAACTATTGTATATGATTTCTAAACTTCCACTATATCTTTTAAAAAATTTTTCTTTATTTTTAAAGAATACATAAATCGTGATAGGAAAAGAAAACAACATTCAAAACAATATAGGCCAGCCAAATAGCTCAGTGGATTAAAGTGCCTGCTTAGGCAGAGTACAGAAGCTGAGGTTCAGTTCCCATAGTGTCTGCCAACCCCACCCTCCATGCTCGCTGATACTAGTGGGGCATGTCCGTAATCCCGGCTCTTGGGAGGCTGAATACAGGAGGATCACTATGAGCCTGATCTATGTAGTGAGATCCTGTAGACCCTGAAAGAAACTATAAGATTTCACTAAACAAAGTAATAGGACTTCAGCAATGGTTGCGATATTATATGATGCTATCTTCAAATTAGTTGCTCAGATTACCAAATATAAATGAGGAAAATTCGTTTAAAGAAAAAAAGGTTATAGGAAATTCAAAAGAGGAAGAAAAAAATCAAAATAAACAAAAAAGTTTATGCATTAACTTCTCCTTTCAAAAGACCAGCAGAAATAGACAACACAATTATCCAAACTATTCTGCATATATACCTAAATATATCTTTTTCCCTCCTATCATTGTCCTTTTCCTCATCCTAGTTTTTCCTTCCCATTGAACAATTTCTTTCCCTTTCACAGTATCTGTTCTACCTTTTAAGTTTTCACTACTCTTTCAGGTTCTCACACTAGCGAGATAATACAACATTTGCGTATGTCTTCCCCTGTATTTTAAAATGAAGTTCAGTAGCCACATCCTTATGTGCTACAGACTGAATGATTGTCCCTTCCAAAATTTCACGATGGAATCCTAATTCCCAAAGTGATGGTATTAGGAGAAGGGAGACCTTTGACTCTGCCCTTGTGAATGAGATTAGGTCCATCTTAAAACAAGCCTCAGAGAACTCTCTGGCCCATTAGGAAACAGGAAGCAGGCCTTCAAACAATGTCAAACAGAATCGACATTGCAACTTAAAGTCAGACTTTTCAGCCAGAATATAATTTTGTCAGAATATATTTCCTATCAGAATATAATTCTATTGTTGATGAGTCCATGTTGCTTTGTTAAATTATGTGAGTAGACTAAGGCAATAGGATAAAAATTCAGTATGTTTAATTTCAATTGAATATATGCTATAGGGTGATATCTCTGTACAGTGTGCAAAATGAACTGAGATTCTGCAGGACACAACCTGAGTCCCTTCATTGCCTACAAGAATTGATAAGGTTTTAAAATATGCATCTGTTTGAAGAAACATAATGGTTCTATGTGGAGGAAAATATCAGATTCCCCCTGCACATACACAGATAGGTACATCTCATGTTATGTATGAAAGCAAATTCTAAGTGGACTACAGATCTTTAAGATACAATAAAATCTATACTTTTATTGTGACACTCAACGCCTTCCATGTTTTGATGCCAACCTCCCTCTGCAACTTGTCTCCTCTAGTACATGGGCCGTACTCACCTTCTCATTGCTATTCACAAATAATCAGGCCATTAGTACCTGCATCTTTTCCCTGAGCCTCCTCCATCATTAGTTATTCATGAATCAGTTCTCTGCCCAGAGAAGCAGTTCCTTATCTCCCAGATCGAAGTGACCTGCCTCATTCTCTCTGTTATTATATTTTATTTCTGGAGACCAAGTAGCAATCCTTTCCACATACCTATATTAACCTAGAAGGATAGGGAGCCACCAAGATTGAGACCTTACCCCCTCCTTAGAACCTGGATTTTATTGAGCTGCTAATAGCTAAGAAACTACATTTCTCAACTTCCTATGAGAAAGGAAATTTCTGGGTGTGGCTATGTTGTTAAGTAATGGTGAATGAGCTATGAGTAGAAGTGGTTGGGAAGAACTTAAGGAAAATATCTGTAAAGAAGACTGACTCACTTAGGCAAAGAGCCATTATGCTTTTTGCCCTCTACCTTTCTGTTTAAAGCAATAGATAAGTTACTTAGACATTTTAAACAATTACAGATGAATAATTGACTTTGAGACCAAGAGCTATGACCTAAGGAAGGCATATAGAAGAAGCCCAGGTCCCTCCTCACAATCCTGAAGTGCCTGCCATGTTGGCCTTGGATTCAGACTTTGGCTATATCAGAGAAAAAAAAAAACCTTAGTATTTAGGCAAATATGTTATATGGCATAGTTGATTATATGCAACTGAATATACTTCTAAATGATAATACCATGATACAATGTTAAATGCAAAAAAAAAAAAGGTAAGTAATATCAGCAGATAATAAACTCAAATATTTATAGTTTGTTAGCCAGTAATATAGAATGGTAGGTCAGTAAAACTATGGGTAGTAGGGAATGGAGAAGGCATGGTGAATTGACAGTGTCAATCATCCTTCTCAAAACGCAGTCCCAAACACTATATTCCCCCAGTGCGGAAGTTCCAAGAAACAAAAATACCTAAAGTCTAAAATTGCTAAAGTTTGAATCTTGTATTTACAAACTAATAAAATTAAAATCCCAAGTGTTAAAATTCTAAAAGCCAGAATTGTGAAAACTACAATTCTCAATTTGTTTTTGACTTATTTTTTAAAGAATATAATTCAATCTGTTCATAATCATTATACCTGAGTATTAACAGTATACTACAAAATTTTTTTCTCTGTATATTTTATTGTATATTCAATGGACTGTTCTATCATGTTTTCATTTAACAATCAAATAAAAGCTTACCTAAAGTAAATGCCTTTTAAATATTTCTTTGTTTTCTGGAGTTACATTTTCTGGATTTTGATCTTTCAAGAGTTTAAATTTTGGGTTGAAGAGATAGCTCAGCAGTCTAAGCACCTGCCTGGCAAGCACAAGGCCCAGTTCTACACACTGTGCATGCCCTGAAACTTTGGGCACATACTGGTGGGCACTGGAACTGGGCATGGTGATGCACACCTATAATCACAGCACTGGAGAGGCTGGGACAAGAGGATCACCATGAGTCTCAGTCACATAGTGAAACCCTGTACCAAATAAAGAAGTGAATGAATAGATTTTTTAAAAAATTTAAGGAATTTAGACTTTAAGGATTGTAACCTTTCAGGATTTCAACATTCATTCATTATGGCACTTGGGATTGTTATTCAGGAGTATGACCCCCCAACCGCATTGAATTGGAAAACTGATATAGCATTAATATTACTACGATCCAGACATGTGGGTTAAGATCTTGCATTCTCTTCATGTTCTATTTTCCCACTGTTCTGTGAGCAAAACATATTCCTACAAGTATCTGAACTGTAGGCAACTAGTTTGTGACTTGGATTTGTTGTATGATAAAATTTTAGAAAAATGCACTAATAGGGGCAGGGGTTTAGGAAGAGAGGAAGGAGGGTGTATTCTCTGTATTTGTGTGCGTTTATACATGTCATACACACAGATATGAACCAAACACCTAGAAGATTGTACAGTAAACAAAGTGAAGAGCATAGATGGAAAAATTGCTAACTTCTCATTATTAGTCTACATTTTCTGATTAAACATATGTTAATTTTGTAATTTAAAAATGTATGTGGTAGTGGGAAAATTGGGGAAGAGTTACACAGACTGAAAATCTAGTATAAATTTCTGAGAATAAATACAGGATCTTTCAGCATAATTCAGTCTGAAGAAGTTCCATTTATTTAGAAGTAGGCCATTAGTATAAGCATTACTATCTAAAACTCACAAATACAACTTGGTAGGCAAAAACAAAAATTAAGTTGCAGTAACCATCTTTCTTGGTAGTTGTATTTGGGGACATCATAAACATGGTGACCTTGCTAGTCTGGAGAGAAAAATGTTCCAGGAAATGGAAACTCTTTTTTTAAAAATAAAAAATAGAAAGCGTGTCCTTGGTTCTTTGAGATTACAGTGTGGCCCACTGAATACACTTAATTTAATGTGACACACCCTGTTGTTCTCTTTAAAACTAGTCCTAGTTTTAGAGCACCTTTGATTTTTAACCATCATTGCTTTTTTTTTTTCCTTACTTTTGTCTTAAATGTTGCCTTTCTCTCCAGAACAGACATTTGCAAAATGTTGAGCCTTCTTCAACTCCATCTAAAGCTACAATTGATTCCAACCTGATGAGAAGAAATTGTTTTATGAGTACAGTTCTTTGTCCTGACATCTTTTTTCATCTTTTGGTAAATTTGACAACTTGTGGCTGGTCTTAACATTTCTGAAATAAGTCCTCCAATTACAGAAGAAGCTAATAATGATAATATAAAATTATTTGACTGTTTTGCATTTATCCAAAATGAAGCCTGTCCAATTGTCTCCTCTTTTCTCCCCCTGCTCCACTCCTAGCGCACAGCCTGTGCTAGTACAGCATATGTGCCCCAGGAATAATTATCTTTAAATAGTCAAATGCTCTGGCAGTGCAACATATTTTAGAACAGTTCAAGAATAATAATTTTGCAGAAAGACCATTATGGCTCTCTAGCAAATAAGAAAACTAAATTGCGTAAAAGTGACTTAAGAGCACACAATCAAAAGGGTATTACTATTTAAATATACTTCTAGAGCTTTATAGAAGATAAAAGTTGTACACCCTTCAATAGCTCAGCTGGTAGAGCGGAGGGCTATAGACCCAATAGAACATAAAAGTTATACTATAGATCTGTATGCTACCTCTAGAAGATGAATTCAGTGATGTTTGAAAATCTGGCAAAATTTCCTAGTGGTCAAGATAATTTTTATAGTAAACGAGAGAAACCAAACTTAAGCTAGGTAAAGAATAAAAAAGCACTTATTTTTCCTTTGAGCTAAGTGGAAATACCATAGAATACATTGAACCTATGCATGGCAGGCTACAAAGGCTTAAAAATTCTCTCTCTCTTCTCTCTCTCTCTCTCTCTCTCTCTCTCTCTTCTCCTCTTTCTCAGCTTTGCTTGGCATTGTGTTGGCTTCTCTTCTAGCAGCTTTACACAAGCAGTTGTAGCAATAATAACCTAAGTGCTATCAGTTTATAAACAGGTTGGGACTGGCGAGGTGGCTCAGTGGTCTACAGGCCCGCTTAGGCAAGCTTAGGCAACCAGAGGAACTGTGGTTCCATCCCAGCACCACATGCTGTGCCAGCCCCACCCCCAGGGCAGGCTGAGCTGGCCATACATAAATAAATAATAAATAAAGTTTATAAAAAATAAATAAGTAAACCAGTTTCTGGGTAGATATATTAAAAGAAAATAAAAATAAACAGGGTGTGAGTACACAGTTCTCAGTGTTCTCAAGGAAGACCCAAGGACTGATTTTATTGGCTGACTTGGAACAAATGTCTTTCCCAGAAAGAATACCATGGCTAAGATTGGATCATGTTATGGTTTGTGTATAGGTGTCCCCCCAAAGCCTCGTGCAGTCATGGGGTGGCTTCTGGAATTTGTAATTGATTATTGTGGAAATGGGTGCTGCCTCTCCCCTGGGGCAGGTGATTTGCATTTCAGTGTAAGGTAGGAAGAGAAGTTAGCTGCTTGAGCTGCTGCTAGCTCTCTCCCTGCTGCTCTTGCTCTTGCCTGCCCCCATGGAAGGTTGCCCTCTGCCATGTCCCTCTGCTTTGGAACCAGCTGAATATGGACTGAAACCTCTAGTAACTGTGAGCTAAGTAAACCTTTCCTTCCCTCATTTTGAGTGTCGAGTGTTTGTCTCAGCAACGAAAGAGCAGTAACTGAGGCAGATCATATGCTCATCCTTACCACCATCCACTCCAAAAAGAACCAAAGAAAGGTGGGCTCTCTGAAGGAGAAATAAGCATTTATGATCCAAATAAGAATAAGGAGTATAAGACAAGTAAAAATAAAAAGATATGATGAAAAATACCAGTCACATTTACATAGTATGGTAAACCAATACAATTTGATTAAAGATTGAGACCACATAATATCAGAAATGATAACAAAATACCAGTACTATGGAAGACAACATTGTAAAAGCAGAAAACAAAGCAAAAAAAACCACCAAGAAATGGTTGCCTTTGGGGGAAAATGGCATACTGTGTATATATTTTTACATTTTTGGTCCATAGCAGCACAAAAACAAATGAAAAATAACACTGGACATCTGCCAACATTGCATTAATCTAAATGTTTAATGAGTTCATGACTTCTACACTAGGAAATGCAATAATTATATTTTTGCGTCAGCATTTGTTTATTTTGATTTTGTGTCATCTCAAATGCTGGTGAGCTTGTGCTAGTTAGACTTAATAGGAGTCCATTAGAAGATATATAATTACTCAGTTCATAAAGAGAAATGGCCTCATACACAGCCTAATTTTCATAGTGTAGCACTCTGATTATTCATTATCCATGTACTCGTTCACTTATTTATGTTATGTGCCAATTATGAATCAGGAACAAGGGTGGAAACTAAAAGAGATGAGCAATTGGGAGCCCCACCCCTTTAAGAGTCAAAGTGCACTATGGGAAATAGGCAAGTGAAAACATAGTGAGAAGGGAGGAGAGCTTTAGGACCCGGGACAGCACTCAGCAGAGAGATGAAGGGATGCTTCAAGGAGGCCAAAGAAATGCTTTCTAACATGGAAAGAGGTGTCTGTACCAGGGAAGAATCCTGTGAGAGACTTCATGTGCTAAACTCAAACTTCACCTGATGGTTCTAAAACCATAGTCCCCTAACTAGAACAAGACTGCTAGTAAAGAGAACTTGTTCAAAGTACAGATCAACTATCACTGAAATTTGGATTTAAGAGGAATCTGTGTTTAAGGAAGTTTCCTTAATTCTCGAGCACATTCAAGTTTGAAGGGCTGGCCAAATAGCTCAGTGGATTAAAGCACCTACAAACATGCACAGGGGCTGGGGGTTGGATCCCCAGGCCTGCCATGCTAGCCAGGCCCCCGGGGTGTGCTGAGATGGTGATTGAGACTGGGCGTGGTGGCACACTTATAATCCCAGCTCTTGGGAGGCTGTAAACAGGTGGATTCACTGTGAGTCCAATCTAGTAGTGACACCCTGAACACCCTGTGAACCTTTCCTTAGAAGAAAAAAAAAAGTCAAGTTTGAGAATCACTGTGGTTAAGCGAAGAGAACCCATCATAGGGTACTGGGAAAGTACCTATGTTTTAGAGAAAAAGCCCCTTTGTCAGTGTAAAGTTGGGTTAGAACAGGTCAAAACTGGAGGTGAAGATAGCAGTAGGAGCCCAAGGTGGTGAAACGCCAGTAACACCAAGCAGCTGCTCAGTAGCAGACGTATTTGGAGAGGAGAGGCTTCTGAGTACTGCAGTGTACAGGCTGAGGCGACCCCTTTGATGTGAGAAGTAAAGGGTGGACTCTCCTTTGTAAAGGGTACCCTTGAGACCGGAGAGTCCGCAGGAAGCAGGAAGACTGTCCTTGCTGTGGTAGCCCCAGGGAAGTGTTCTAGCTGGAGCTTACTTACCACAGGCAGAATGCAGAGGCTTGGGAGTGGCCTAACCAAGATCCAGAAACTCAGGCCTGGGAATCCAGATTTTCAAAGCAAGCTGGCCACACCTTGCCTGGGGACACTTCCTCTTCACGTACTTGTGGCCTCCTGCCAATAATTATCTCCCAGAGCCCTAGAGCTAGGTTTTCTTGCTAGTTTTGAATGCCCTGAAGCCAGAAACTAGTTCATCTGCACGTTTTCAGAGTCTACCCTATTGCTTATGTGGATTTGATGCACATTAACAATTTCTAGGTAAGTGAATTATATTAATTACCTAGATAATTACAGTTACATTGGCCTCATTGTATCTGAATAGTCCTTTGGCC
>PVKN010023226.1:0-14860 GCA_004027915.1 Capromys pilorides | reverse complement strand
GACACTTTACAAAATAAACTAAACCACAGAAAGAGGAAATGATCTGTCTGAGGCTCACGTAGGTCTCTACCAAGTTTCTTCTGCAAGGGACAAGCAAAGATGTGTTTCAGTCATAAGCTGAAACAACTGGGTTTTTGAAGGACCCTAAACCCAGAAGTTGGTCCCGTGAAAGTACAAGGAACAGAGGGCCTGTGCTACAGGTTCTGCCCCATGCATGGACTTGAGGCTGTGGACAGAGGCAGCTGCAGCAGGGGGGCAGACAGCGCTCCAGAGAGGTCAGCCACTGCTCCAGAGAGGTCGGACACTCACGCTTGCTGGCGCCCAGCTGCAGCACGTCCACCCGGTACACGGAGAGCCGGTCCACAGCCCCGCACACAGCGCCCTTCTCGCCTTTGCACTCGTGGTTGCACTCGTTCAGCCCGACGCGTGCAACAGGCAGCCGGTTCCCACAGTAGCACTCTGCGCCAGCCTCCAAGCCTGCATACATGTAGGACCTGCGGGAGACCAAGCCAGTGAGTCAGGACCTGCACCACCCCCACTCCCCGAGCGTGGGCGGAGGTCCTAATCACAGGAAGGTACGGGTCAGGCAATGCACCTGGACTTGGGGAGATAAGGTCTGGACTTGAAGCTGAGGGTAAGTCTGGGTGAGCACGCAGGGTCCCAGCCATCAGCACTGGCCTAAAGGATCAGTTTTCATCCTGAATTAAAGGTCATCTAAGTTCAGGAGCCACTTTTTCCTTTGTCATACACATTTTGGCCACAGTGGTCCATCTTGTGAGCTCTGAGCTTTGATGCCATTCATGTTACAGGATTCGATGGGATGAAATCAGTGGAGTGCTGGGAAGCTGATGGGGGCTGGGAGGGTCCCACAGCAGGTAGCACCTGCCAATGGCTGTGGTGGAAGCACCCGACCCGCAGCCACTGACTCACAGCAGCTCTCAAAACGGAAGTTTGTCCCAGGCCCAGCCACCACTGGTTTAACACATTAGCCACACAGCACATCCTGCTATAAACAGGACCTGCTGCACGTCCCTTCTCCTCAGCTACTTCTCCTGCTTCCCTTGATGTAATTATAGCTGCAGATAAAGAGAGCAGAGATGGGCCCTGTTACCTAAAGCACAGGACTGTGCTGATGGAAAGCAGTCATCCTTTTAAAATTCCCTTCCCAGTGGATCCTAGTGTAAAAAGCCCAGCCTGAGAACCCACCCAGAAGCATCCAGTCCCTACACGGCCACTTACTAGCTGTGAGATGCTGATGTCATTTCCTACATCTAGGGGTCGGTATCCTTAACTGCTAGGAGACTAAAATGAGACTTTTTTGTTCTTTGTTCCAGCTTTATCTAGGCTATAAAGTATGTAAGTAGGAACCTGATCCTTTATTTCTCTACTCTTGGTTTTGTCATCAGTAAAATGGGTGTAATTAATTTCTACCTAGGGGCTGTGAGGCTTTATGTGATCTAAAAAGTGTTAAGGACTCTAGGCTGCTAAAGTAGACAAAGTGCAGCCTGCTCCCACTGCTCCACCCAGGTGGGCGAGCTGCACATGTGGTGAGTCGTGCTTGGCTCTATGCGAAGGCCCCTTTCTTGGCACCTTACAAATGTCTGGTAACTCCTGGGCGAGCCAGCAGTATCAGAAAAGGCAAATCTTATCATGAATGCAAGATAGGAACACTCATCCTGCCAGAGGTGGATAGGGCCTCAGGAATATCTACATTCTGGGTCTTGATTTCATTTTACACAAAGAGGAAACTGATGCTTGGAAAGGAAAAGCGTTCATGAAGTCAAACAGGAAATCTTCAGAATAACTGGGTTAGAAGTCAGGGGGCCGGCAAGACAGCTCAGCAGTCTAAAGCGCCTGATTAGGCAAGCTTAGGCAACCACAGGGACTGTGGCTCCATCCCTGGCACCACATACTGTGCCAGCCCCCCCCCCCCCCCCCCCCCCCCCCGGGTAGGCTGCGCCGGCCATAACATAAATAAAGTTAAAAAAAAAAAAAAGTCAGGTCTCTCCATCCGCCAATTGGCTTCTTCTGGCCAACCGAGGGCAGATCGATTGCGGTCTCATTACGCTGGGACTGCTGGGACCAAGTCCTGCCTCATTCCCAGGGCAGGCAACAGTGGCAGGCCCAGCGCTTACCGCTCCGCGCACGCATCCTGGCAATGGGTGACCGTCATCTTCCTCAGGTCGTAGAACACCGCCCCCTTCAGAGTTCTCTCCTGGCCTTCGTCACTGAAGCATCCCATGTAGGTTCCTGCAAGCAGGCAAGTGGTGATCAGAGGTCCGAGAGAGGCCTCACCCTTAGGGAAAGCTAGGGGCTCTCCAGCTGTCCTGGCCTAGGTGCCTCTCAGGGAAATACAGTGGGTGAGGGCTGTAGTCTGACTTCGCTTCTGCACAGAAGCCAAACAGGCCCCTGGACTTCTTGTTTATTTCCTGCCCTTTTCTCAGTTAATGCCAGTTAATGGCCCATCCCCCCCCTCTCCCCCAGCCCTGCCAGGAGACCCAGGCAGCCTGGTTATTGCTTCCCTCCACCATTCCCCAAGTGCCTGTGTCTACATTTGGGGTTTTAAATTCATTATTATTATTTATATGTACACATTACAGGGTGTAGTTTGATCATTCAATATATATATACAGTGTAAAATGATCAAATCAGGGTAGCTAGCATTTCATCTCCTTAAACATGAAAAAAAATCTGTGTTATTTACCTGTGATAATTAGATGGTTTAACTGCCTCCCATGGCCCTCACCACCTCCTCTCCATCTCTGTTCCCAGGCTCAGAGGGGCCCCTGTGCCTCTCCAAAGGCCCCAAGAGAAAGCTCTCCATGGGGGTCACTGGGAAGATTGTAAGTCTGTAGTCGGGGAAAAGCTGATAGTAGCTGGCATAAAGAAGCTTTCAAAAGGGAGGAGCTGTGTTTATGAAGACATTTGATGTCTGCGGTTGATGTGTATAAGTGGACTCTGTTAGAGGGTGGGATGGGGCCCCGCATGGGCATCAGTGGGACCAAGAGACCAGAGAGCCCTCTGCAGTCTTCTTGGCATATCTCTCCCTCGCTCTCAATGATGACGGGAGACAGTGGGGACATTGACCTAACTAGGCCTGGGCCAGTGGAAGATCAGCCCTGCCCTGTTCTCCCAGGGAAGGAAATGCCACAAGGAGATGTACAGAACACTCAGAGGATGGGATTACAGTGTGAACACAACATGGAAATGTCACACATACACCAGTGTTTTGAAGGAATGGCACTTTGGGAATTTGCAAACACGCCACCACATGGTCCCCAAGCTGTGAAGGCATACCCACAATAGCTGTGCTGAGATCTGGATTGGGCACCTGTGATAAAGCTGTCACATGTCTCCCCAAGAACTTCTCAGTTTAGCTATTGGTGCCTCTGAAATGTCACCTGTGGAATATGCATGCCTCAAGAGCAGTGGATGTGGCTGTCACTGGAAGGTAGGCCAAAGGCTTCCAGGCAGCTGTCACTCCCACAGGGCATTTTGGTGAGGAGGAGAGTCCTGATGGCCTAACTCTTCCCAATTCTCCCAGGATGGGGAAGCCTCACTTTCGTCCTGCCAAGAATGTGGTCTGGTGCTCCATGCTGAGGGGCCTGGAGGGGCAGGCTCTCTGTCCTTTCACTCTTGTGGCTCACGGCAGGCAGGCAGTGGTTTTCATGAGTGTGAGCACTGCCACACTGCCACACCTCTGAACTTGCTGTCACTTCAACTGTCTGTGCCTCAGTTTCCTCCATAAATGTTGGTGTACATACCTAAACCTCCCCTGAGGCAGGCTCACTTCTCCTGCCTTTGGACCCATCTCTGTTTCTCCTCAAGATCCACTCTGAGCTTTCTACGCATCCTGAAGATGGGGACTCTGACTTCAACCAATCCAGTCTCCCTTTGCTCTGGATTTTTTCTTTTAAGTTTTAAAATTTTATTTGGTACAGGGTCTTGCTGTACAGTACAGATTTGTAGTGTCTGTCTCCTGTCTCTGCCTCCACAGCTCTGGGATTACAGGTGTGTGTCACCATGCCCGGTTTCAGGGTACTGGGGATCAATCTTGGGCTTGCCAGGGAGGTGCTTAGACAGCTGGGCTGTTTCCCCTGCCCCTGCTCTGGATCTTTGTATGTTTTGTCAGAATAACTCATCCATCAGCCACTTCCTTGCCATTGACTGTTGCTGTTAATCTTCTAAATCCATGTGTCTTGTCTCTGCAGCATGACTGGGCCTCTTGGAGGGCAGGGGTCATGCATGTGTTCAACCTAGCTGGTGACCCCTTGGTGACTATCAATAACAATGTCGATGTCAGTGTCTAACTGAGCAGCAGGGTACAGCTCCTAAGAACCACACTGAGCTGTCCTCTGGGTGCAAGGGTGGGCACAGAGAGCCACACTCAGGGAGAGAGTGGACCTGTCCACTGTACTGAGTACAGTTTCCAGGGCTGTAATGTAAGAGAGGCATAGCCAAGGAGAATGACAATGGCCGTAGGATCCAAAGAACCCTCAGACCCTCAGACCAGAGGACGCCAGGGCTGAGGAATGAGTCAATATCCATCTTCTTTTGTATCTGTCAAAGATCTGGCCTTTCCCAAGCTAGGAGCCTCCTGGGGTCACCTTCCTGGAGGGGTGCTTGTCAGTGTCTATGGCTCTACCCGGCGTATCAACCCAGCCTCCCGTCCACAGCACCTGCTGCTTCCTTTACCCAGGACTGCTTTCCCAACCCTGGGCCCTGCAAGCTTCTCTCTCCTATTAGCTTCACTATGATACCACACCGTAAGCGTCACTGCACAACCCTGGACCAGGGCAGTGGGCGTGCACTTCTGTCCTCCATCTGCTTAGTTAGTAAAAGAAAACTATTATGTGAGAAATTTCTGATGTGTTGCTCAGCGAAGAAGAAAGGCCATTATTGCTTTCAATTAAACACCCAAAACATTTATCACTGTAGTTGGGACCTTTAACCATAAGGAGCTAGGGCTGGGGAGATAGCTCTGTGGCACAAGTACCTGCCTGGCAAGTGCAAGGTCGTGAGTTCGAACCCTGGTCCTGCAAAAAACAAAACCAACCAACCAACCAAACAAACAAACAAAAAACAAAAACAAACAAAAAACATAAGGACCTAAACATGCCTGGGCTCAAAACTTTCCAAGGTTGAAGCAGCCACAGACATATTTCTGGGTAACTGGATGGAAACAGCCTTTGGGAAAAGACTGAATTGGGTTGAAATTGTAGCTCTGTCACTAGCTACCTATGTCACCTGGGATGTGCAGCTTGCTCTCTTTGAGTCTCAGTCTACTCATCTGTGAAATGGGATGGGAATGTGGTGCCAGTGCCATGGGTTGGCTATGAAGATTCCCTAAGATAACCCATATCAAGTGTCTGAAGCTGGGCTTGGCATAGGAAATGCTCACTCGCAATCCTTTTTATTATTCACAGGTCATTATTAATAATGAAAACTTCCAATGGCTTTTATTTCCCTGAGACAAATGTTTCCCCATTAAAATAGTAAGAACTCCACTTACACCAGAAGGCTATGTGAAGAAGAAATTAAGTGAGATGGCAGATGTACATCGACAGCAAGCCACTATTATGATTCTGATCCTGTGTTCTACCCAGAGACCTACTGTGACAAGGAATCAGCAAACATTAGTTGAATAATTAGCACATTAATAGAGGAGAGAAAAAGTGGTTTCCAGCAGACAGGCTTGATTCTCATGAACACAAGGGGTGGCCAGGGGTAACTGCCTGGCCAGTTATGGGCCTGAGCAGGGTGGAGAGGAAGTCTCCACCCAGCCCCTTCTGCTTGGCCAGGGCCCGAGACACAGATGGTCTCTCTGGTTTATCGGTAGCAGGTGATCCCCTTTACCCAGAAATGTAGCAAATGGTTTTCCTAACCTCTTGATAGAGGCAAGCATATACAGAGAAGAAAGAACTTCTGAGCAATACGCCGGGACACATCCCTAGGTGGATTTATTACTTTCGGCTGAAATGGAGGCGATGTATTATTGTCTGTGATTCCACATCTGTTCATTTGCACATCAAAATGGACAAGCCGTGAGGCTATTAACGATGGCTTTGGAGATATTGGAATGTCTTTGGAAATTACTATCAATAAAAAACAAACTGGCTATGGAGAAGTTACTATTTTTCCCTTAGTAAACTTACTGACATTTTATTCCATTATGGATGTTGTCCAAGGTATAATGAAATGCTCCGTGATTGATGGAGCCTCCTGCAGCTTCTTCAGCTTGCAAGATCCCCTTTCAGGAGTGTGGCGGGCTGCCCGGGGCCGCAAAGAGATGCTGGCTTTGTCTGCAGCCCCGGCAGCTACGTGGAGGGCTGCATTCTGGGCCACTCTCTCCCACTCAGTCCTGCCTGCCTGCATGGGATGCCCAGGTCCGAGGGTCCCTGGAGGGCTACTGGATCCTGCCTCCCCATGCTTCTCCTGAAGACTCCCAACCATGTCACAATAGAGCCTTCCCCAGACAGGTTTTTTCTTATTCTGCAGGAAGAGCAAATTCCTCCCCTAAATCCCGGGATATATTCAAAATATTTAACAAGCCATGGAGATCAGGGACCGTTTGGAAATGGGAAATGCTGCCACTCAACACTGACCCTGTGTGCCCTGTGGTCCCTGGTGTTAACCCTTTCCTTCCTCTGTCAAGGTACAGAAGACACCCCAGAGGCTAAGAGCAGGAACTGTCAATAAATGTGTAAGTGTTCCTAGCTGCCTGAGAAGACTGTGCTGTTGGATAGCTATTGAGTATCAGTCCTGCTTACATCTAGCCACAGTCTCTCCAGCTTTTACTAGAACCCCTTTTGCCAGTTTTAGTCACTGGAGCTAACCACTACTCTATAGTATCACATCTAATCCTCAAAATAACCAGAGTGTTCTGGTTCATGTATCAAAGCAACCTGGGGAAGTCAAGTGAGGTGCCCACGGTCACTCAGTAAAGCTGTGACTGAACCAGGGTCCAAACCCCCATCTGTCTAAGCCCAAAGCAGGAACTCTGGATGACTGGCCCATGCAGCTCAGCCTGGAGTCTGGTGGAATTCCAGAAAAATCCCAGAGCACTTTATATCCCAGGCCTTCCAGAGCAGGAGAAAGTGCAACTTGTCAAGGCCATCAACCTGCAGGGCTTTCTTCTCTAGTTTCTGCAGAACCAGACAAAGCGGACACGCATCCATGAACCTGGGCAGGGATCCTGGGTCCACTGACGCCACTGAGCACCTACCTCGGCTGCGGATGGCTGGCCTGGGGGCCTCAGGACCGAGGGTGGGTGTCCCATGTGGATCGCTCACAAAGTGATGGAACCAGCGGCGCCGCGCTGAGCTGCGGTTTCTCCTGGGCCAGCGGAGTCCAGGTGGGAGCCTGGCCAGAGGGCTCTGCAACACGTCCACATTAAGTAGCAGGTTTGAACTGACCCGGGAGTCCTGGAGTCCTCTGCTGTCCAGCAGGCCCATGCCAAGTGCCACAGTGGCCACTGGCAAGGCCTGCAGGGTGCTCGGTGCCCTGGGGCCCTGGGGGAGGGCCATTCGGGCCCGCTGCAGTAGCAGCAAGGTGCCGGTCATCAAATAGGCAGCTGTGAGGAAGAGCAGCAGGAACTGCGTTCTTCGGAGAAACTTCTGGAGTCGGAAGAAAGGTTTGGCCATGCCCCTGGGCGGCAGGGCTCCCGGCTGGAGCCTGGGGATGGCTCCTAGCACCCGGGAAGGAGGGAGGCCAGGCCCTCCAGGGGTGTCATTCTCGCATCCTGGCTTCCGGTTCCTGGCGCCTGCCTGAGCTCCCCTAGGCTACTGGTACTGTAGCACGTCCTGCAGGCTTTCAGAGGGTATCATGTCTTCTCACTCAGCCACAGGGCCCTGCAAACGCAACATCCACCCAGGAGTCACCAGCTTCTCCATCACTGGCATCTACTGATTTTCATATTCTAGCATGGAAACCTGGAGAAATGGAGAAAAAAAATACTTGGGGTCATTGAAGGTCCACCTACCTCCACTGCCCATGGCTGAATTATCAAAAGGGCCAGCTGTGTTGTAGTAGCCCTGGACACAGGACTTGGTTCAGAGGCCAGCTCTGCCACTGGCCAGCTTTGTGACAAATGGTTTTACCTCTCTCAATCTCAGCTTCCTCATCTATACAATGGAGTCAATGATCTGCTATTGAGTAGCCCTGAAGATCCTGTGACGACAGCAACAACAACAAGCAGAAGAAAAGCAAGGGCGGCTTCTTATCAAGCCCTTGACTGAGTCTTAGGTACTCCGCTAAACATATTACACATTATCTCATTTAACCAATCCAATGTAGTGGATACTGTAATATGTCCAATTTGCAGGAAATTAGCAAATGGAGGCAAAGTGATTTTCCCAGTCACATGGTTGGGAAACTCAAGAGCCAAGGTGTTGAACACTCCACTCCAGCTCTATCTTCATGAAAAAGCCAGTCTGTCATGGAACATCTGCATATATAAGTGCACTTAAGGTAGGCAGTGTATGCAGCAGGTACTGGATCTGTGCATGCAATAAGCTGACTCCAAGGTATGCACTGGCACTGCAAGCTGTGCCCTGGAAGGCATTTTGCAGAGGCTGGTGGTTGGCTCTCACAAAATAGGGGCCCAAGGGAAGGACTAGGTTTTGGGACCTGCTTGCCAAAGCCAAACAACCAAGATAGCGCTGATGCCGGGCAACCCAGGTTGGAGAATGCAGAGGCTTTCTAAGAGGCACTCAGGAAGCAGTGCTCCAGTCCAGCTCTGGTTCCCACTGGTGGAGCCTCTGAAGTGTGCTGTTAGGGTTGGCAGAGGGCTCTGCAGCTGCCGCGAGCTGGACTGCCGTGTGAGGAAGGCCCTTGACACAAAGAGCAGGCTTGTCCTAGAAGAAAGGGCCCCAGAAGCATGACTAAGCCACTGCCCGTAACTAATGTGGCCCGGGACCCATGCCAGGTCTATGCAGCCATTCAATGGTTGCTCTGTGTGCCGCTGGGGACAGACAGACAGTGGGAGAAGAATGACAATGTTTGGGCTCTGGGGCTGGCATTCTAGGCCCCCAGAGAGGCAGCCTGGACCAGCACGACCCTTCATGAGTAAGGGCTGAGGGTGTTCAAGTTTCACGGCTCCAGGGAGGGCAGAGATACAGCAACACAGGTTGGCCAGGGCCTGGTAATCAGCAAATGAAGGGGAAATGAAGCAGAAGCAGGATGCCGTTCAAGAAGGGTGTAAGAGCCTTTCTTTTCTCTCTCTAAGCTATGCGTCTGCTGGGCCTACCCCAGAGAGCCTCAGATTTGTAAAACCATGGAGAAAATCCTACAAAATCCTGACTGATCTCTCTGCCTCCAGCTTTGGCCCTGCCAATCCATCTTCCACAAGGCTGCAAGGGTGATCCTCCTAACATGCAAATCTGCTCATGGTGCTCCCCTGCTTAAAACCCCTTTCAATGAGGCCCTGGGGCTAAGGGGATAAACTCCAAGCTCCTTAGCTTGATGTACAGGGCCCCTTTCACGATCTGGCCTGGCCAGCCTGCGTCCTTCTCAGGCCCTTTCTGCTATACCTCCGCTATCACGTTCCTACACAGGTGCCACAGCACTTGTGCCTTTGCACTTGCTGCCTTTATGTCTCTTCCTCCCTTCACCTGGCCAGTTTCTGTGCAGCCCCTACCTTTCACCAGGGGTCAGCTCCTTCCCCATGTTCCCTGGAGAAGAACCCCTGAGTACCACCCACTCATGGGCATAGATTCCTTGGTCATCCCATAGCTTGTGCTGACCCCGTCCAAGCACTCTCCATGGTAGATCTCCTCAAGCATCCTCAGAGGGCTTGAATCAGCTCAAGGGGAGAGGCCAGCTCCTGTTCATTTTTGTCAGTCTGGTCCCCAGCCTGAGGCATGGTACAGTGTGGCTACTTAGCGATCTTTGTGAATGCATTGTTTCAAATAATGAGAACACCAAAAAACTAAACAGGTCTTGCTAATGGAAATCTGTACCTGTAGGGTCAGATCTCAAATGCCATTCATTCAGAGCTGCGGTGAAACCTACGACAAGGGGCAGTCAAAGGATGCAGCTCCACAGCTGGCATCTTTCAGGGAGAGGGCATTATGTGGGTTTTATGTGGTATTTGATCCACCCAGTAATTCCATGAAGAGGGTTTTCCAGCTGTGTTTACAAAAGGGTTTTAGTTAAATGATGTTGGGATCTTATCATGGAAAAATCCAAGAAAAGTAAAATGAAGAAGGAGAGGTGGCATTCCCACCAGGAAAGAAAATTTCTACTGACAAGGAGCAGAAAGGAATGGCTCAGCAGTTCAGAATTTTAAAGGCAAGGCATGGTGTAACGTCCACATACAGTCTGTGATTCAGACTTGGATAATGATACAAGTAGAACAAGGTGCAGTAGGGTGGGGAGTTGGGGCCAGCCCATCGGCAGTCAGCTTTGCTCAAGTCCTTCCTGGTGCTGCCCATTCCCAAAGGCTCTCTCTTGGTCTGGCAAGGTGGCTGCTAAGCACCATGAGGCAAATATCACTTGTAAGACAGAGTTCCCTGGGCCAGGTCTCTTATAAGGCAAACTATTATCTCCAACTTTTAAAATGGCAAAGCCATTCCCATGCCAGGACACCAGCCAAGGTAGGCTGGATAAACTGTATGCCCAAAGCATCAGGGACTTGTCCTCTTGCCCTGGACTTCCTCATCACTTTCCCATCAAATCCCTATTTGCAAATTCTCTGCAAAAGTCACCACTACATGAAGCAGAAATTACAGGCTGTCAAAGGCTTGGATCTCAGCTGGCTTATCTCCACGTCTTCAGATCTCTGCACACAGCTAGTGATCAGAAATGTTTGTTGGGTGGCCTCACAAAGTGGTGGTGGGGAGACTCGAACATGTGTGAAAGGGTTCATTAGCCAAGCTATAAGATGAGACAGACAGCAGAACCAGCTGAAAATTGGACAGTGATCTAGGCAGTGCACAAGAAGCACACACTGTATCTCAAATCCAGCAAGCCTTCTGCAAGGGCAATCTAGTGCAGGCAAACTACTGTTCCTCGCAGAGCTCCAGGCTCCACATCTGTTAAACAGGCAAAAGCAGGCATTATTGTAGGATGAGACCAGGGAGTGGATTTGACACTTCTATTACCTACTATGGCATGTACTGGTTATAAATGCAAAATAGGTGAGTAAATGCTAGCTGGAGGACAGCCCTACAGCAGCACTATTACTGGTAAAAGCAGTCTCAGAGGACCCTGCCCTCTCTCTGGGGCCCCTGCACCCTGGGATGGAGCCCCTCTTGTGTAAAGTTGATGCCTATGTGAAGATTGCTGTTAGCAACTGCTGGTTTTCTCAGGGCCACCATATATTGAGCTTTGCAGCTTTAGTAAACAGGTTAGATAGGCTGCACCCTTACCTGGCACCATCTCCTTTGCTTCACACAGCAGAAGCCCTGCTTCCTTATGCTGTAGAGTTGAGTTCTGTCCTGAACCTTAGTGAGGTGATATTCAATGCCCAAGGTTAGACCATGAGAGCCAGTAGCGAGACCTGAGCCACCTGTGCCCAGAGCCTTCATTGTGCTCACTGAACTTCCAGTTTCTCTCCCTACCCCAACTCCAGCTTTGCATGAGGTGAGATTTATTCTTGAAAGGAGTTTTGTGTGCTACTCTCAGCAGCTTTTTGAACTCGTGCCAGGCTGAAGCTCCTGGAGGTGCTGCTGTATGTGGTGTCTGCTGAGCCAAACCTTCCAGACGTTGCCATGTGGGGAAGTGTCCCAGCTTCCCAGGGCCAGTGAAAAGCATCCTGAGTCCCTCCCCTTCTAGAAATCTCCATGTTCTTCCCCAAGGTGAAGCTTTCCTCAAGGACTCACTCCAGGTCTTACAACCACACAAGGTACTTTGGGGAGAGGCTAGTGGACCCACTGTGCCCTTGCATGAGGCTTGGTCCTGCTGAAAGGGAGTATGTGAGCTGCATAAAAGTGCCCGTCCACTCCCCTGTTCACCGCCTTCCAGAGGTCTTAGAGTTATTCCAGAGCAAAGTATGGCCTGAGGAGAGGGACCCTGAGTTCCCTATCAGGACGGAGAGAATAAAATAATTGAAGAAAGGGTCTTCTATGAGTGCCAGTGAAGGGGTGGGAGCCTACAGAAGGAGGGACTCAGCAAGTAGGAAGAGGGGTGCATGGCACCTGCCTCTCAGCCAAGCTGGGGAGAGAGACTGATGTGGGGGGGCAGCAGGGAAATGAGGCAGTGACTGAAACTGGCCCAGGTGACCAACAGGCTCTAGGGTTCAGTCATGTGATGCTACCTCCCTTCCTTTGCCCTGCCAGAGAGCAGGAGCAGGGGAGAGGAGAAGGAACTCAGCCAATTCAGCCACTGCAGCAAAGGCCAGAAACATCTCCTGACTCAAAGCTGTGCTCTCTGAACAGGGCAAGAATGGAAAACCCTGCAGGTTGTTCCCAAGGCAAGCCGATGAACACTCACGCCCTAGAGCCCAGCCTCAGTGACCACCAGACAGGACTGTGGTGAAGCCTCACAGGGCAGCCTCCAGCCTGGTGACCCCTCCCTTGTTCTTCCCTTCTCTGACTTTTGCCTCTGTCTCTTCTCAGGCTCAGGCACTGTGTGCTAACCACAATGTCCCTGGCCAGCTTGAGATGCTTAAAGTCCCTCCCTTCCCCCACTCCCCAGTTCATTCTTGCGTGTCTGTCAGTGAGGGATGCTTGGATCCCATTTCATCACTTGGAAATGCTTCAGTCTACCAAGACTTAACCTCAAGGCTACTTTTATGATGTTCCTTGATGCTTAAAGCAGGGCTGTTTAGAGGAGACAGTGAAACTAAATGCTGTCACAGTGATGACCTGTGCCTTGTTGTTTGTTTGTTTTTTCTTTTTTTTTTACCTTGAGTTAGGCTGCCTGCTAATATCCTCAAGCCCCCTCTCAGCATGCAAGCCCCTTACAGGGACAGTCAGTGGCTCTGCTGCCTCTGAGCCCACTGTGCTTACTCCAGATCCCAGACCCCTGCTCTTGGCAGGCAGACAGCCTCGGGGGTAGGAATGGGGTACAGTCTGTCTCTAAAGAGGTGGATCTTCATCATTTCAGCTTCATGAATTAAAAGAAAAGATCCAAAATATATTGTGCCAAAGACAGAAAATGTACTAGTCAACAAGCTTATTCATTCCTACATTGTATATTTATCTCAAACATCACATCATTTCCCATTTAAGTATACAACTGTGATTTGTATACTATACAAAAAATTAGAAAGGTCAAAGCTCCATTCAGTGCAAACAGGGAGAAATCTTTCAGTAAGCCTATTGCTAAAGTTCATATAACAATAAATTTTACATGCCGCATTTGAGAATGCAAAGTACTTTTACATACTATTAAGTGTGTTGGCTGAATGAGCAGATGAACAAATGAATGAATGATCTTCCCACAAACTTAGGAAATTATTATATTATGAATCATTATCCCCATTACATAGATATAGGTTGTGAGCCAGAGAGAGGGCCAATTGTCTTGAACAAAGGCAAACAACTACTACTACACTGAACTCAAATTTTCTGATTCCAAGTCTGTGGTATCATCTGACATCTCACACAGCCTTCATTTACTAACATCAAATGGGGATCCTTCCAAGCACTGTTGGGGGGCAGAGCCCCATGTGGGGACTAGGATTTTCCTTTTGATTGATGAGAACCCCATCCCACCCTTTACACAGCCAATCACAAACTTGCCTGGACTATCTCTGAGCTATCATTTCATCAGCACCCTCACCCTAATTTGTTCATGTGTTTCTTCCACCAGCCCAAGACATTCCAGGGGCATTTCCGTCTTAGTACCCCGACGGCCCCATTGTAAAGGCAGTCTCCATCTGGAAGGGGACCAGTAACTCCAGAGGCTTCCAGGAAGAGAAGCCAAGGGGAAGGGCCTTAACGCATACCCAGAGATATATAGCTTACAAAATTAATCCAGTCCATCCATTTCTCAAGCCTACATCAGTAGCAAGAAAGATGCATAATTAAGTGTTTTCCCCAAACACATTGCCCTGAAGTGACACACTTGTGATCATTTTTCAGGGCACAGGTCAACATCGTGATTTTAATGCCAAGATGAGGAAACATTACATCCAACAATAGGAAGCAAGACTGGGAGGCCCAAGGAAAAAGCAGTACAAGGGCTTGTTTATGCTACTCATTCCCCAAAGGAGGAGGGTAGACTCCAGCCCAGTCTCATCCCAGATTTTGAGACTCAGCTCTGCCCCTGCTGGTGTATATCATTACTCTCCTGGGTAAAAGACAGTGGAGGTCTAACCATCTACAGAGCTTCCCCAAACCTTGAAGTCCTTGGCCTTGACCTTATGGAAGCTCCACAGAAAGGATAGAGAATGCCTCTCACCAAGTCTGACCAGAGTTTGAGCCAGACGGGAATACTAGCTGGGAGTGTCTACAAAGAGAAATACTGTGCTCAGAGAGAGTTTGATCTGGGCCTGGAGACTCTGAGTTACCTGCTTGCACTGACTATAAGAATCCAGTTCTGTGTCTCACTGACTTGGTCTGCAGAGCTTGGACTGAACTGGCCAGGTTGGACTTAGCAGCAGGTCAACCAGCAGTCTGTATTACCCTCTTCTGCCTGGTGAGCCAAAGGGAGGAAGAGGCAGCAGTCCAGCCTTCTGCTTAACCCTGGCTTCCCTTTGCTTCTGATCACTTATGCAACTTATGTTGCAAGGTAATGAGTGCCCAGTGAAAAGAGGAATCCCTCGCCCTTCCTAGAGTATCAGAGGGAACAAACATGCTGAGGTCTAGAAGATACAGCTGCAGGAGAGGGCCTATGCCTTCCCATGGGAAGAGCAGGTAGGCTGCACACTCACCCAGCCAGTGGCCAAGCTGCCTTCAACCACTGTGTCTCAGGG
>PVKN010023225.1:0-15513 GCA_004027915.1 Capromys pilorides | reverse complement strand
TAAAGATTAGTGAAAGGAAAATTAATAATTAAAAAGGGAAGATTAGGAGTAAAAATACCAATTAAGGAATTTAGAAGTATGTGAAATCTCATAAAACTATGAAAGAAATAATGAGGAAAAACAAAATAAGACAAAAACCAAATTCGAATCAAAATTCCTCTTTTCTAGTAGGTAAGGTAGTATGCGTGAGTCCTCACTAATTAGAAGGTAAGGACAACTTAGTGAGCCTGGACACTTTAGGAAGACCCAAATTCTAAACAACTTTTTTTTAAGGGCTTGAGAATGTAGCTTAGTGGAACAGCACTTGCCTAGCACTGGCCAGTTACTGGGCTCCATTGCCAGTACAGAAAAAAAAAAAAAGAGAGAGAAAGAAAACTCTGTTTCTTTCCAGAGCGTCTAACCCTAGAATTAGCCAGCAAGGGGTGGGGTGGGGGGACTCTGTCCTAGTGGCAGTGAGCTGTGTTGCTTCCCAGTCCTATCAAACAGCACACCCTAGAGAAGAGGGCAGCACTGAGGCTGAGTCCGGCCTGCCTGGCTCCCCAGAGCAGAGGCAGTCTATAGCACAGCCCTGTTCACTCCAGAGGCTTCTGTGTGTGCACCAGGGGCCACAGCGACTATGGGAGCCACCCTGTGAGCCTCCCCTGTGGTGGTGCCTGTGGCCCAAGGTCGTGTCAGTGTACCCAAGGTGTGGCATAGGCCCAGGCCATGCTGCTGTATCCTCTGGAATGCCTCACAGTGGACAAAGGAACCAAGCCTACACCATCGGTGCTTGGGGGATCTCCACACACTGTGAGGTGCAGGTCTGGAAGAACCCCCTCACACAGCTAGTCTTACTCCTCCTCACAGAGGTTGCACCACCAGATTTAAATTGAAGTGGAGCATCTCAGACCACCCTACAGCACCACAAAGCTCTCTGTGCATCTGTGTCACAGTCCCTTCTGTGGTTGTGCTTAGGACTTAGGGGGAAAAAAAAGCGCCAGGACTTGTGATTCCCCAGCAGTACACTCAGATGACAGGGCTTTCATAAGGCCCGGTTCCGCTCTGGCCGCCTTGGAATTGCTTGTTCAGTGCCAGCTTGCTGGGCTCAATCCAGATCTCCTGGCTGCTCAGGCCATGTTTGCAAGGTGCTGGATTCTGTGCTTGCAGAGCTTACCGGAGCTTTATCTCTTTCACTTCTGTCCTTGCAATGGGAGCGCCCCACCAGTGAGTTATCCTCTAGCATCTGTAGCCAGGCCTCACACTCACAGCACCACCAGCACCGCACCATACAGTTATACACTTGTGGTTCAGTCTCACGGACATGCAGGTGTGTGCCAGCTGTCACTCTTCTACTGGCTTCTTATCCTCTTTTTTCTTTTAACACAAGAGATCTGTTAAATGACACCTAATCCTGAGTAGACATGCTTGGTGGGAAAAAGAATAAATTAGGTTTAGAAAATTATAGTGCCTCTGTAACAAGACTATTAGCCACTGAATTAAAAGCCTCTACTAGATGCTGTTGTTGTCATGACTTATTTTTCTTGTTCACATCTTTGCCACTAGTCCTTCCAAGAGCGTCTGGACCTTCATTTCCTCCCCGCCGCTGATTCAGAAGCTGGCAGCTGGAACAGGCACTGGCGAACTCCCAGAGGTGGGTTCTCTGCAGGCTCTGGGAGACCGTCCGTGTTTGCACTTGGCTGGGCTCATCCCCAGCAAGCTTGTCAGTGCCTTGGGATCATGCATTGGTTCATGAGAGCCATTTAAACAAGCTTTGCTTCTATCCCTAGAGAAACGAAATTTGGATCCTTAGGTTTTATTTTTCTGCTCGTTTCTGAAGTTTGCTCTGCAACACTCAGAGAAGAATGACCTTTGTTCTAAAGAGAAAAAAGCTTTTAAGGACGCGAACACTAGTTAAAACAGATTAGTTTGTGCGCACAACACATACTTAAACTGGTTCTTTGTGTTCAAGAAGTTTCGCTTCCAACCAGTAATGTAAATTTTGTATGGAAACTCTTGGTCTTGGAGGGATCTAGCATGAGAAAGTCTAGACATTCGTGTCACAACATCCAGCATGGGCACCCTTAGTACTGTAAGGAGGAAGAAACCCTGGGATCCGTAGGATTTGCACGTGTAGGGGAGGAGGCCAAGATTTGCACCAATCCCGACCTTCACTGTGTGCCTATAGTAATTCTTTCCCCTCTTGCTCACCGCTGCAGGAGCTGCGGAGGCCATGCCCAGTGGAGAGCCAGCGCTGGCCACGGAGGAGAGCAGCGGGTCGGAAGAGGCTGCGGCACAGGGCGGCCTGTGTCCCGGCCGCCTAGGAGCGCCCTACGCTGAGGCCTGGGGGTACTTCCACCTGGCGCCTGCGCGCCCAGGGCACCCTGTGGGCCGCTGGGCCACCTGCCGGCTATGTGGGCAGCAGGTGGGCCGCGGCCCCGGCTTGCAGGCTGGGACCTCGGTGCTGTGGCGACACCTGAAGAGCGCGCATCGGCGGGAGCTGGAGGGCGGCAGTGCCCGGCGAGGGCTGGGGGGCGGCAGTGCTCCCGGCCCTGCCTCGGCCCCCGAGCGTGAGTGGGCGCGGCTGCGGGAGCAGATGGGCGCTCTGGCCGAGCAGGGCCGGCGGCGTGAGCACGAGCTGGCGCGGAGGGAAGCGGCCGTGGCTCGGGGCGAGCGCGCCCTGGAGCGGGGGCGAAGGGCGCTGCGGGCCCTGGAGCGCCGGCTGCTGGCGGAGCGGGAGGCACTGCAGGCGAGGCTGCTAGAGCTGGGCTGGCCCGCCGCGCAGCCCCTGGCTGCTGTGCTGAAAGAGGATCCCGAGACTGGGCTCGGGGAAGGACGTGAGGTTGCCGAGGTTCTGCTGTAGAGCTCGGCCGTTCCCGCCGCAGACAGCAGGGTACCATATGCAGGGCCTCCTGCGCCAAGACCTGCACTGCGCCCCACCGGTGCCTTGGGCTTCCCGCGCCTTGGGTGGGCACATGTGTGTGCAAGGAACAGAGCCTCACAGCAGGGGACTGGAGAGCCCCAGCAGCCTTGGTGCCAGGCCACTTGAAGCTGGTGACTAAGGCCCGAAGCTGCTGCACACGCTGGACTTCTCATCATGTGCCTGTGCGCAGTGCCAATCCAGGGAGGGTGTGGAAACCTACAATCAAGAATGTCCCTCGAGATGGTTCAACCGTCTAAAGCGCCTGCGTAGGAAAGCTTAGGCAACCTCAGGGACTCCTTGGCACTCCCTGGCACCACCTGCTGCACCAGCCCCACCCCCAGGGCAGGCTGTGCCAGCCATTCAAAACAAAAGAAAAAGAAAAAAAAAAAAGAATGTCCCTATACTCTTAACAGATGATCTTCCCCTAGCCTAGCACAGAGTTCTGCAGAGACTAGTTTCCGTTTGCTCTCTGTCCTCCAGAACTTCATGGAGGTATCTACAAGCACTGCCTCCAGGGCCCTGCACCACGCCGCTCGGCCATCTTCTCCACTTGCCCCTTTCTGGCCTTGTACTTTTGCCACCTGACAGCAAGACATGACCTTATCCTTTGTCCCCACAGAGCTGCCTTCCTGTCCTGGCCCAGGGCAGAAGCACCCCTTTGGTCCAAAGCCACTGCCCTCTTTGCTGTTTGCTGCACGACACCCAGGCTCTTTCCCATGCGACCTCCATCTCCTGCACCAAAACCAAGCTCTCAGTGTGCAGGGCCAAGCAGTGCCTGCTGCCCCCACTTGCTCTTCTGGGCTCCTTGTCCATAGGTCAGCTTTCCAGGCTTACTCAGGTATTTCCAGGTCACCACTCACCCAAAGCCACCTTTGTCATGCTTAGTGTCTTCCTCTTTGGAATTCCACCATTGGTAAACACTTTTCGGGTGTAGACCGGTCCTCTCAGTTTTCCTCAGGCTGCTTTAGTTCTCTCCCCTTTTTTTTTTATGCTGACTCCCAAGCACCCAGCAAAAGTAGAAAGGCTACTGAACAAAACAATGAATGCCCATGGGCATCCGCTCCACCCAGACTGGCAGAGTTCATATTTTGCCTTATTTACATTCTTTCCAACCCCTAAGTGCTTCCTTGTATCTCCTTAGAATAGAGACATTGTTGTCATGGTTACAGTGTGAGGATCATACTTAAGAATATAATCACCTTCCTTATGTTCCCTAATACGAAGTCCTTAATCAGAGTCATTGTTTTAACAATGACTCAGGTCCAGTCAAGGTTCATACACACATTACTGTAGATTAAAACTCTTCCATCTCTTCTGCCCCCAAACCCCTCCCTTTGTTCTCCAAGCTGCTCCCTGGGAAACAATTAGTAGATGCCTGTTCCACAGCTGAGCAGAGTGATGTGAGAGATATGCAGCTTGAGCAGATGGCATCTGGTACATAGAAGAGAGAGGATCCAAATCCAGTGTGCAGGCCTCTGAAGCCATGCTTCCAGCTACCAAAGTGCTTCCTGAAAGCTCCAAGTCCCTGTCATCTCAGTGGATACCTGTTGCTTCCTAATTGCATTTCCAGTTTAGTAGAATTAGCTGGAACTAGGGACATTGTTAACTTTTACTGAGCATTCAGTACTAGTGGTCACAACTATGCTAAATGTTTCAGATAAGTAACTTCCTGTCACAGCAAAGCTGTGACATTTGCCCATTTGGTAGATGGGGGAAAACACAGAAGTTAATAGCCTAACAATCACACAACTGCTAAGAAAGTTTATTTTATGGAAAAAAATCAAATTTCATAATCAAATAGAATAACAAATTATTATACCACATATCATTGTTTTTAGTTGCTCAGAGTACAAGACATAAACCAAAACAATTCTCACAAAGAAGAAACAAGCAAATCGGTGATTTGCACTCCAGTTTCATTGGACCCTAGACCCTCCACTAAGCCTACTTGCACAAACTCCTAAGCTCACCTATGGTGCCATGACACAGGAACACAACATCCGTGCAGCCCACGTTCCTGTCCTTCTGCACCACCTCTACCTAACAACTTGGTCAATGCCAAAGAACTGTCCTGCGTTAGTGTTGATTAAATACTTTTTCTCCTCAAAAGCTTTTGGCTTTGACTCTGTGGCCTTACATTTGAGCCCTCCACTGCTGCATACCAGCGTTGTGTATCTCTGTCCTGTGTCTCTGGACATTTCAGCCAAGTTGGACTCTCTTCCTCCTGACACCCTAGCCTTGGCAACTATGCTTTGGTTTGTGGCCCCTGCCAAAGCCTTTTAATTGCTTGAGTACAAAAAATTCCAACAGTAGATGTTGCTCAATGATGGAAAACTTGCTTAGTTTGTCTGAGGCCCTGGGATTGATTTTCAACATCAAAAAACATACGCAATCCACTCCCCCCCCACCTTCCTCAATTGCTCCTTCCTCAGATTTCCTTACTTTGTATCTTACAACTCTTGAAAGAGCCTATGTAGCAGATGGCTGTGGGTTCTAGCTCTACTCAATCCTGCCAGAGCCTGGTTATCTCAGAGTACTTTCTCTACCCTCCTACTCCCACAGTGCCTTGAAACTAAATAGCTGCTCAATCAATATTTGAGGCATTGACTCCACTGTTTAAGACTTTTTACAAGTTGGTTTTCCTGTAATGTAGTTCTTCATTTGTTTTCCTCTGAATATAATTCCTAGTAGAAAAAAACTAGTCTAAAAGAAAGCAATACTCTGTTAAAGCTCTTTGGCTAATAAAAGTTTTATATGTGTCATTTATTAGGGTGTTTGGTTTCAATCCATTCAACTCTTGTAGCATAGATTTGTCAAAATATTTGTGTAAAACTTTATTATTTGAGCCAAACAAATGTAATGCTGCATCTAGGTTATTGTTTCCACCAAGAATGATCCCCAAACTCTGGTGCAGTGTCAGGCAGGTTTCTGAGAGTGTTAGGAGGTGGGATGAGGTTGAAAGTGGAGGCCTCTGGGGGCGTGTCCAGAAGTGTGCCTCCTCCTCCCCACCTGTCTGCTCCACTTCCCTTCCACCACACAGCTTCTGTGTGAGCTTGCTAACCATGGACACAAACTTCTAAGCCCGTGAGCCCACATACAGTCGCCTCCTTTAAACTGGATTTTGGATATTTTGTCTGGAACATCTAGAAATTTAAGATAGCAGCAAGAAAAAAAAAAAAAATCACAAAGTCCTATTGCTTCTGCTTTCCACAATTTTTATTTTACTCTACAGTGAAAGTTCTATGTCAAGTATTGGAACTTAACTTCATGTTGATTCATAAGTTAGGCTATAAGATCTGAATTTGGATCTCTTAGGATGAAAACTGACTTCTATAAATGGGTCTTCTACTTCACCACTTGTCAGAAGCATTGAAAGGAAACAAAAGGTTAACATTTAGAAGGTCACCTGCTCCCTGGGAGAGTGCCACCAGGAGGCTGGGGCTGCTCCAGGGTGGCAGACAATCATAAGGCCCGGCTGCCTGGGTCCTGGCAGTGGCAGCTAAGGGAAAGGGTTTGCTCTCTGTTCTACACTTCTGCATCGTAATTATGTTCATAACAAAATGAGTTACCACTATAATAAAAAAATAACATTTACAAACAAATCCCTTCCCTCGCCACTCAGATTCCTTAAACAGACCTCCAACACAAGGCTGGATATAATTATAGGAGTCCCCTCCAGGTTCTTGTCTTGGTTTAAGATGACAATATTTATAATCCCAAAGATGTGTTATTGGACTCCCACCAAGTTAATTCCAATCTACCATTCCCAGTGCAACCCACGATGAAAGTAAAGACCCTAAAACATATTTATAATGATGAGGAGCCAAGGGGCCCTAAGTCCAGCCACAGAGATAACTTCCCAGAACAAAGAGGCTGACTGAGGGCCACACCCAGGTTTTATTCAGTGGTGGAGGAGTGGCTTGATGAAGAATGACTGAGAACTGTGGGAAATAGATGAGCACCGTGAGCTGAGCTAGGTAGGTGGCCTACATTTACCTCTGCCCTATGCAGAGAGGATATGCAGAGAGAGAGAGAGATCTGCATTATGCTACTGAGATAATATCTAATGTTTTGGAGGTCTGGTGCTTCGGCTCTGATATATAGTCTTTCAAGCCCTAGGAAGTCATAGCCTCTATCTCGAGGCTCCATCCCAGAAGGCAGCATGGAGCCCTGGCTCTTCATCCTTTTCTTGACCTGGCTCACATTAAAGAGCAGCAAGTGTGGGTTATCAGGGAAACACGAATGCTGCCTTCAAAAACTACCTCCAGCACCTTGGCTAGACCAATATACATTGCTTAAGGCCAATTAAAAGGATAATGAGAAGTCCAAGCCAGCTCTGTACATACCAATACAAGGAAATAGGGTCAGGCTCAGCCAAAAGTCAAAATGGAGATAACTGCTCTTCTTTCAGGGAAAGCTGCTCAAGTGGTCCTCCACATGTAATCTCTATTTCCAGAAAAACCTGGAGAGAAACGGAGTGCTCGTTCATTCCAGCTCCTTCCTTTAACAGATGGGGAAAATAAATCCCTGGATTCATTCACTCTTAGAAGACACTGGCAGGGGCAGGTCACCTGAGTCCAGCTCGGGCCTCAGCTAAGAGAGCTGAGTGCAGAGGCCATTGTGACAGGTAGCTCACTGGGTGCTGCCGCTGCCGATGGGGCGGCACACCACGTGTACAGCAACAGCAGCGCTGCTGATGTATGTGATGGCTTATGGAGCCCCGGTGCTGCCTGTGGCAGAGGCATGCACAGGCAAAGGTGGACGGCTGGTGCCAGACACACGCTGTGCCCTGAACTCCAACTCATCCCGCCATGAGGTAAAGTACATGTTCACTGTGGGGGGAAAAGCAGAGTAAAAATCAAGCTTGTAATGGCTGGGACACTTTCAGGCCCCTACATTTATCCTTGAAGGCTCTGGAAAAGTTGGCATCCTTTGGGGCTCAACAACTGTCTGGTTTCATATTCTGGCCCAAATTCCAGTTTACATAGCTGTCTGTCCTTAAAATCCCCGAAGGAATTCATAGATACTATGTTAATGTGATTATTTATTTATTTGCCATGGACTTGCTCAGGAGATTGATTTCTTAAGGCTTCACCTTACTTCTCAACAATCTGAGCCTATCTTTGCCTGGAAAATGGATGAGGCCATCACTTAGCTCTCATATGCCATATATTAAAATATATATATATATATAGATAGATAGATATAGATATAAATATATATATTAAAACATCAGTCAGCATTTAGCAAGTCAATTGTTTGGCTGACCTGGATTTTCTTGTGAAGAGCAGGCTCAGAAGAAAATGATGAAAGTTATAGATGTGCTTGTACCCTAAACAACAACCTATGAAGGCACCAGCTCACTAGCTTTACTGTGGAGAACTGAAGCGCAGTAACTGCACAGCCTCCTGCTGTAGTCCCTTGTGTCCACACATCATTTGGCAGGCAGGGCAGGCAGAGCTGTCATGGCTTGCACATGCCCCAAGCTTCCAAAAGGTGAAGTGTCCTAGTGAAGACCACAGAGCTCCTAAGGAGCAGGGGGAGCCTGGAGCTCAGCCTACAATTCACTCTGGCTGAACAGCCAGCCGCACCCCTTTAAGGCCTCTTTCAGCTCATCTCTGCAGCAGCCCTGGGACTGTGTGTCATGTGCTTGGGTACATGGGGGCTCTGTCAGCCCAGGAGCTCTGGTGTTGGACAGGTCAGCTAGTTCTCCCAAAGGAAGCCAGGTTAGCTCATTTTAGTGACTGAATACATTTGTGTTACAGCACTGCAGGCCAGAAGTCCAAAATGGATGTCAGGAAGTCTTACTTCTGGGGATTCTGTAGGAGAATCATTTCTGCCTTTTGCAATTTCTAGGGACGCCCCATTCCTTATTTCCAAGGCCTCCACTAACAGTCCCAAGGACTGGTCACAGACAGCTTTGAAGCTGTTTCACTTAGCACAGCATTACACTGCGGGCTAAAGCAGCTGTGAGAGAGATGCGCTTGGTGGGTAAGCCCCCTTCCTAGAAATAACTTGGCAGGGGCTCCTAACCTGTCCCTTCTCATTTATCCTGCCAGTGTAGGAAGTGTCCACTATCAGAGCCTTCATGTGCTACTTGGCCTTTATGTTCAGCCTAATATTATCTAAAAAATGAATGTGCATTCATGAATTCAGGGCACCCTTGCTAATTTATCCACTGCATCCCATGACCCTGCTGTCAGTGCCTAGGACACTTGGCCTGGCCTGTGCAAAGTGCTTCACACATGCTGCTAAAAGATTTCAGGCAAGTATCTGAACTCTCCTTCTTCTTCCTGGGGCTCTGTAGCTCTGTGCTCCATTGGCGTACTGAGAGCTAGGGCTGGCCTGCATAACCCACCCATCATTTCTCCAGATGGCTCCTTACGTAGTCATGCAGAATTCTCTTCCTTCCCAAGAATTTTGCCTTTACAAATTTGGAATGAGTAAATCTCTAGGTCCTTCAGTTTTCTGAGTTGGAGTTGCTAAGTTGTTCTGTCTGGGATAAATTTGTGATATGCTCACCCCTGCTTTCCAGAGTGCTAGGGTTACAGGCATGTGCTGCCACGTCCAGTGTAGCTTCTGGCCATTTTTTTTTTTTTTTAATGAAGAAAGCTTGGGCTTAAGAGATTTTTATTTTGCTCAAAGTAAAAAAGTGGCAAAGCAAGGTTTCAATCTTTGCACACCAGCAGGACATGAGAGACTGAGGGTCTGGGTTTGCATTACACTTCCACCACTTCAGAGCTGAGCCCTCTGTACCTCAGAGGCCGGAAGCAGGCAACCTGTACATTGTGCGAGCTCGCTGCAGTCAGCCGGGGAGCTCACACTGTGTGAGGTGCTCAGGACACAGCAGAGTGGACACTCACTTCCCCTTTGAGGCTTGCACAGCCAGCACTTTCTTGTGTGAGATTTTTTCTCTAACCTATTCTCTGAAAGTATGCAAAGTTAATGAATAATATTTAACATTAAAAACTGGAAGGTTTTATTTGGGTGAGCCATTAATTTTCATAAAGTTATAGTTAGAATAAAAATGAAACACCAGAGATAAAAAAGTTGTTTCAAACACAGTTAAAAAGCTCCTCTGAGGATAAAAGTTATTCCTCTATCACAGAACTTATTGCTTTAATATGAAATGTTATCCTCTGCTCTCAATGGTGCCAGCTCTTCAGAAACTGGCAAAAATATGAAATATTTCATAATTAGGCTGTTTGAAATTCAGCAACACAGTCAGGTGGTGCAGGCATATAATCCCAGCATTTTGGGAGGCTGAGGCAAGAGAAGTGCAACTCTGAGCCCAGTTGGGGCAATTTAGCAGCTTAGGCAATTTAGGCAATCCTATCTAAAAATATAAAAAAGGGCTTGGGATATAGCTCAGTGTGAAAGCCCTAGACTAACTCTAGTAATCCCTCTCCCTTAAAAGCCATCAACTTGTAGCACTACTTAAAATAAACATTTAGGGCCAGCCAAATAGCTCAGCAGATTAAAGCACCTGCTTAGCAGACACAGGGGGCCAGGGTTGGATCCCTGGCATGCCATGCTGGCCCTGCCCCCGGGGGTGCACTGAGAAGGCAATTGAGACTGGGAGTGGTGGTGTGTGCCTGTAATCCTGGCTCTTGGGAGGCTGAACACAGGCAGATCACTTTAAGTCTGATCTGTGTAGTGAGACCCTGAAGACACTTACTAAATACAAAATGAACATTTAAAAGCTATTAATTAGTAAATTTATAATGTGCAAATTACCTATTATTTAAAATATTACACATAGCACTGGCCAGATAGCTCAGTGGACTAAAATGCTTTCTTAGGAAGAGTGCAGCAGCTGGGATTTGATCCATCATGTACCGCGCAAGATCTGCCCCCAGGGCCCACTGAGACAGTGACTGAGGCTGGGCATCAATTGAGAGTGAGCGTGGCGGTGTGCCCCTGTAATGCCAGTGCTTGGGTGGCTGAACACAGGAGGATCACTACACGTCCGATCTGTGTAGTGAGACCCTGTACTAAATACATAAAAAAAATTACACATAAAACCATTTTATGCACTCAACTAACGTTTGTCTTTTTAAACAAACAAGCTCATATCTGTACTATTTTAGTGCTTTAATATATATTTTCTCATTAGCTAGCTAACATAGTCATGTGATTAAAAATTATTCTTATTCTACACATGGAAACAGATACTGTTGAGTAAAATAAACCCTGCCTAGCGGAGCTCAGTTTAGACCTGCAAAGTGGTTTAATAATATGAACAGTATGAATACTTAAATTTTTACTATTATTTTCAACTTTTCCATTTTCTTAGCAAAAGAAACTATGAGAAATGCAAATGTAGTAACACAAACAGGAAATACTATAGACAGCCATACACTAACCCAGTGAAGGAGCTCCAGCACAAGCCAAACCTACTTTGAGGCCATGTGGTTACCCACCAGCAGCAGAGGTGCACTCAGCCAATGCTTTGCCCCACTTTAGAGCACACACTACAGGCCAACCCTGCTGTTTCTGAGCTGCTGCACATACACGTGTGTACTGGGTAGAGCGCTTCATCAGGCCTTGACACAAAGCAACTCGACCCTGGTCCTGTTAGCAGACAGAACTCATTTCTCTCCCCAACCCTTTCTTCCTAAACCATGTACCATGGAGACTGACAATACAACAGGCAATTTTTGAGTTATCTTCTCTGCGATGTAGTTTTTATTTTCAGAATTTTCCTCTCCTTTTTTCTGTTTTGAAAACATTTCTTTATCATAGATGAGGAACTCATAGCTCATATTCACTGTCAAAACAGTCAGTTCCATTATTAATTTCTCAGCAAGTAGCATACAGAAAAACTGGACAGAAAAGAAAGCAAGAGTGGTAAGACTAGGAGCTCCTCACCCAGGAAGCTGCACATGTTCGCGGCCACAGAACCACCATCCTCTGCTGTCGCCCTGCAAGCTGAACAGGCAGGTGCTGGCTGGCTGCAAATTCAAAGTGCATCAGCACGCTTAAGTCACTGCTCAGTGAGTTCTTTAAATAGTAAAATGTTTTTATTGTATTTGAGGACATTTTTCGATAAATATTTGAATTGGAGTTCTTGGCTAGAAACCTACTTGCACTAGAAATCTGCAATGGTGTTTATCAAAAGTACAAATGCCTAAAAACAGACTATGCCAATATACTCCATTGTCCCAATCTAAGTATTACCTTAGCTAGAAACGAACCAAGGGTAAACAACATACAAATCAAAAGACGCTTCACAGAAGTAAATACTGATTTTCTACGTGTCACCTATTTAGTAGTTCTCAAGTAAGTAAAATTTACACACCACTACTCCTGCTTTCTTAACATGTTTTATCTAAGTCCTGGTGGTATACACAAGATGCACATAGTCAGAATTGTTTCTGTAAGTTCTGGTGTCTCTTGCGCTGTGTAGCTTATAACGTGAAGAACAATGTATACTTCAGGACTCAGTGGCTACATGAACTCTGACCATATGGTTAGCTCTGTTCATAGGCGCTGTAGGAGAACAGGAAGTCTGATGCTCACCTGTGCCAGGCAGCTCTGCTCCACTCACACAGTAAGCTGATTCAGCCTCTGTTCACTCATCAGGACAACAGTTTTTACAAGCTACAAAGCACACTTTATTACACATTTCTAAATCACGGGAGAGTATCTGTGACACAGCTCTCTGTGTTACTGACTCTATACAGGGCAAAATTTTGTAGTAAGAGTTCCCAAATTCTTGTAAAAGAAGCTGAAGTTTTCTGTGGCTGTTCTTCACTCTCCAGTCCCTTTCACCCAAGGGATGGTCCCTGTGGCATCCTTTGGAGGTTTGGATTCAGGAAAGCTTTCAGCAAACCTCTCTCGGGCCTTGTCCCAGTTTTTTTTGCTCTTGCTTTGAAGAAGAGGAACATCTTCAATTGAGGATGGTTTGCCTGTCCCTAGGCCTGCGTGTGTCCGCCGAAGCTGAAGCTGGATCTGTCACCAGAAGTGGAGCAGAGATTTTATTTAAACATATCAACATCTGCTGTGTCCAACATGGTATTCTAACTACAATTCTTTGATTGATTAAAGACTAATGGCAGTGAAAATCTTTCAACTGCATCAAACACATACAGGAACACACATACCACTATCTGTGGAAATTAACCTTGCTGTTTACACTATCTGCTTGTCAGTAACTACAGTATAACTCTGCAGAAAACAGGGTTGCTCAAGGAGCAACCACCAGACTATATTCAGATGCTGCAGAACCCCATTCTAATTCAAAGGCCATGGCACATTTAAACCTGTCCCACCCTCCCATAAGGACAAAAGAAACCACACACTAGGGCCGGCCAAATAGCTCAGTGGATTAAAGCACTTGCAGGTGGCGCAGGGACCAGGAGTTTGATTCCGGAACTGCCATGGCAGCCCTGCCCAAGGAGTATGCTGAGACTGCACTTGAGACTGGGCATCGTGGCAAACACCTGTAATCCCAGCTCTTGGGAGGCTATAAACAGGTGGATCACTATGAATCCAATCTAGTAGTGAGACCCTGAACACCCTCTAGACCCTTCCCTAAAATACAAAAATAAATAAATAAATAAAAATAAAAAAAGAAATCATGCATTAAGAATATTTATGAAGAAGGTTTGGGAGTATAGCTCAGTGCTAAGCATGAGCAAGGCCCTGGTTCAAGCCCCAGACCTACAAAATTAAATAAATCATAATGAAAATTTTATTTTCCTAACATGTAAGGATATTTTGCAAACATTAAAACCTACCAGTTACTGAGTACCTTATGTAAGTACTAATTTTGGGGGTTTTTCTTCAAGATATCATAGAAAAATAGTTTTTATTCCCAAGTGAAGTCTAAACTTACCTAAATCCATACAAGTAATCAATGGCAGGTCGCATACATACTCTAACCTAGGTCTAACACAATCCACATGTATCTCATCTCAATGTAAAGTACAAAACTGCTATCATACTCATATTGACCCATCTATTTCTGTAAGTACCAAGTAATACAAAGGTTCTGTTACTAGAACATTTTATAAGGTTTTTTTTTTTCTGTACAAGACAACTGGAACAGTCTATGAATCACAGGATTAACGAATTAAACTTCTGTATTGTTTTCTAGACATTATTCTCCATATTGCATGTGAAGTGCATGGATTCTTGAACCCAAAAGATTCTTCAGCTAATACAGAACCCACCTGTTGGTAAACTAACTGTTTCTCTAGTGGGCAGCACAGCCGCAGAAAAGATGTCATTATAAAGGCAGCAGAGCAAGCAGTTCACATGTGGAGGCCCCAGGTTTGATTCCCAGAATCACAAAGCAAATTAACACAATGAGAAGACACAGAAGAGCACTTGGCTCAGGGATTAGCATATCTGTCCTAGTCTTCCAGTAAACCAGAATGCTGAAAGAGTCTTCCATGAAACATAAAATGCCAAATAACAAGGAACACCCAATCTAGGCATGGCACAGCCCACAAAGGCAGAACCTTGCCGGATTGGGCCCCTGCATGTGAGGACAAGGGCACTGCCTGGCTGCTGCGTGCCACTGTAAGAACATATAGGAAAGGCAGTGCAGTCTTACCGGTGTTTTCACTCCTCCCCCATCCTTCCCCAGGCCCTCTCCTTTCTTCCAGCCCATCTTCTCCAGCATCTTCCGACCTCTGTTGCTATCGGTAATTTCACTTAAAGAAAAAGCAGGACATTAACTGATTCATAAAAGATATTTTAGACCATAATTGGTATAAGTACTTTAGAAAACTCTTTGACATTGCCTAATAAGCTAGAAAATAAGAACTCTACTCCTAGATATACTACTTAACAGAAAAGCGTGCATCCACATGCCAAATCAGATACTAGAATGATTATTCAGTACTCTAACAGCAACTGGAAGCAAACCAGATGTCCAAATGGACAAATGCATTCATAAAACAGAGAATTAGCAATAAATCATTCTTAACGAAGTCATGTAGCTCAAAAAGAATAAAATGACACAACAAACACTAAATTATTCCATTTGTTTAAAATTCTAATAAGTAAAATTAATCTATTGCTGTCGACGGTTGCATTCCAGAAGGAGAGAGGGACAGAGATTAGAAGGGGGTACAGGAGGGTAAGCTGCTGGGCTTATTGTAATTTCCTATTATCCAAGAAATGCATATTCCACAATATTAATCTCATGCTTTATCACTGAGCTGGGATTTAAAATTTATATACTTTTCTATACATAAGTCAATCAAAAGGTGGAATAAAACTTGTCACTCAAAAGGCTGACTGTAGTGGCATACATCTGTAATTTCAGTACTCAGGAGGCTGAGGCAGGAGAATTGGGGGAAATTCAAGGCCAGCCTGCACTACAAAGCGAGTTGAAAATCAGCCTGAACTGCATAGCCAAACCTTGACTCAAACAAACAAACAAACAGAAACACCTGGTATTACTTGCGTTTTGTGTTGTGATTTCACATTCTACTAATCCAAAAGTTTTTATGTTCTTCATTACATTTTCAGTTCTAAACACACTAACTTAGCACATTAGTAAAAATAAACCACACCATGTCAGACCAGTGTGTTTCATTTTTTAATCCTGCCCTCCAATTTAACTCTAGTGCTGTCTTCATATTCTCCAACAATTATTT
>PVKN010023224.1:0-14890 GCA_004027915.1 Capromys pilorides | reverse complement strand
GCCTCACCTAGGTGGGAAATAGCGCTCAGCTTGGGGCTGAAAGTCAAGGGCTGGCTGGAGACACTCACCTCACCACCCACATGAAAGAATCTTGACACAACTCCATCTGGCCCCAGTCCACCCAGGAATGTCTCTTGGGGAGCTGTTCATCTGGGAGACCTACAGATGCAAGTACAACATCACAACCAGATTGGGCTGAGCTGCCCAGTGGCTGAGTTCTGGATCAGTGACATTTGCAAAAGACCCCAGAACCTGAATCCAAAGTCCCAGTGTGGACTGGGATTATACTTTGGGGACTTGCAGAGTTGCATAAAGACAATTTGCATGTATTTAATGTGCTTGGGATAGACAGAGAATAATATAAGAATTAAAACAAAGAACTACAGATTCATGAATGCAAAAGTACAAACTAGAATAGAAATTCAAAGCACCTGAAAAAATATAATACTGAAATAGACTCAATAAAAAGCAACTAAAACATTTCCAAAGAAATTAATTAGTTAGAATAATTTCACAGTAAACAAGATGTTTCTATGTGGTTTTTGCTCAAATGCAAAGTCTACAACATATGTTTGTTTGTTTGTGCAACTGTTTGTTTGTTTATACAGTGAAGAAACTCAGATGCACAGCCTCACACCTACTAGACAAGTGCTGTAGCACTAAGTTATAACCCCACAGCAGAGTCTGTACTTTTAACAAATACTGATAAGTGATTCCAGCACTGACCACAGCAGATGTTACTATGGAAAGAATTTCTTTAGTTCTTTGTAGTTTCTGCTAGAATGTTCAATTCAACCCAAGATGTATTCTAGGAAATAAACATTCACTGAGTTAAGATTTAGAAAATCATTTAGTATGTTATTTGCCTTTTCTCTATTGCCTACGATCTTTGTAAATCGTTCCCTAACTCTTCTCATTTTTTTTTCCTGCTACACGTTAGACCCAGAAATGAATCAGGAGAGAAAGGAAGAAGGGTTTTTCTCCAAAGGGAAGCTTCATGAGAAAATGGCAGCCATTCATTGCCAAGGCAAAATATACTGTACATCCAGCCTCCCCTGCATATTAAGAATAAGCCATAGAAGCACCACGGAGAGGCCAAACACCTACACAGCCACACTCTCTCCTGAGGAAACTAGGGTATTCACCTGTGACCTGTGACCCAATCTCCTTACCCCACTATGTGTAGTCATACATGGACCTCACATCAGGGTTAACAGGAGGGCTTAGGGGTACTGATGTAAGAACTCAGTGAAAAAGGTACATTTCCTTTATACCATAAAAATACTAGAATTGACAAAAATAGTCTTCATGTTTCCTTCAACATGACTCATTTTTAAACAGGTTATTCCTGACTCCAAGCTCTTAGCTCTCTTTCATTAAGATATTTATGTTAGAAAAAAATTGTAATTATAAATTTCTATGCCTCTTTGAGCTGTACATCTTTTTAAGAGTTTCTTGAGAGTTGGATAACCCAGAAGCATTTCTCTGCAGGATCTGGTAGCCTTCTTTCTGAACTAAAATCATTAGGGAAGATAATGCCCTATCTCCCCTTCTCTGGGTCAGGGTAAGAGTCTAACTTCAGATGATGACTTGCTCTAAGTTAGAAAACTATCCCTGGGGTAAGTATAAAAGAAAAGTTACTTTTTCTTTTACTAAAGGAAGTGTGTATATCCTAGTGGCTGTAACCTCTTTTCTCTAATATATATATATTAGAGAATATATATATATATACTTTACTTTGACATAATAAAAATATACTGCATTGTTGATCAGTTGACTATCCCATGTAAAAAGCGATTCCAGTTTCCCAGTTTCATGTACTAGTAGCCATCTATTTCCTATACTCTGATCCCAAGCTATGATGATTCTACTTTAGGCTATAGCATCTCAGGCAGCAGAAAAAAGGACTCTGGTTAATACAGAGCAATACTTCACACACCTCTCACCCTTCTGAGATCTAGAACTACCAGACCAGGTTCTAACAGAACAAATGTTCAAGAGAGCAGACAAGAACAATGAGGGCAAGTGCCTGCCTGGCAAGTGCAAGGTCGGGAGCTCAAGCCCCAGTCCCACCAAAAAAAAAAAAAAAAACTTGCAATGAGAGTTCCCAAGCACAAGCCTCAGAACCAGCACATTTTCACCATTGCTCTCACTCTTCCTCATATGCAAATGTCATCAGATAGGCTCTGAGGAGCCTCCCAAAGAATAGATGGGGACGTCAGTGGACCCACCCACCAGGCAGTCTGCAGGATTCCTAACTCACATCACAGAAAAGATTCAGAGAGCAAATCAGTGAGCAGAGTTACAAAGGTCTAGTAGGCAAAAATTAAAGTACACACTTAAAGAGAATAGAGTACAGACCATTAAGAGAGTGATGCTTTATGGTCTGGGCTTGGGTGTTCTCATATGGGCTTGGGGGTATCTTCAAGATAGGTGGTCTTGGGTGTGTATTCTTACCATCTCTCAGGTATGGTTCTGGTAGACTATGTTAGAATGTCAACTACGAGAGTGTGTATGATGTTTGGAAAAATATTGCCCACTAACTAGAACAGTGCTACTTCCAGGAAGTTGGAGGCCTACGGGACAAAAAGAATAGCCTCAATTTCTATGTGAAATACAATATACAAGCTTACTGTATCTTTAAGATGCCAAGCAAAAAATTTTTGGAACTGTTACCAATGTTCAGATCTTAAAGAGGTCCTTTCCGGAGTCTTGGTGTCCTGAACACAGAATTGGACAAGACACTCTAAAAAGGTAGCAAGGATTTATATTTATTGAAGGTAAAATGAAATACACTCTACAGAGTATGAGTGCGATGCTGAAAAGGTTCATCAGCCCACAAAGAAACAAGCTCTCAGTAAGCCCAGAAGGAGCCATGAGGTTAATGAATGGTCTTTTATGTCTCCTGTTCCAAGACTGCTTTTCCCCTGTGGGAACAAAGCTTTCAGGATGGCTGTTCTATCAGAAACTCACTTGGCCTGATCAGATCTAAGCCATTGTATAAAGTCTCACTTAGAGCACTTCCAGATTGGACAGGTGCATGGCCGGGAACCGTGCTGAGCATGGGTTCTGCACCTCCAGTACAGGTTACACCCACTTGCTCAACCAGTTTTGCCCTGCCCTGCTCTCCTCCCTGCAAAAGGGTTTCCTGCAAGGGCATTGTAGCCTTGGGTGATTTTGTGTCCTGAAGCTGCCCCTTTTCTTAATAACACAATTTTAAAATTGTCATTTTCCTTGCCTTCTTTTTTACTTATTTTCATTTCTTCTTTCCTACATCAGGAAGAACTGCAGTTATATGAAAAAAGGCATTATTACAGGGAATATGGGACAATTTAAAGATTAAAACGCCTAACCAAAGTCTTAAGGCATTTTTTTCAACCTGATGTAGAAGAATAGGATGAGTGGCTCATGCCTGTAATCCCAGCACTTGGGAGGTTGAGGCAGGAGGATCAGTGTGAGTTCAAGACCAGTCTGGGCTACAAAAGTGAGCTCAAGTCCAACCTGAACTGCATAGCAAGACCGTGTCTCAAAAAGACCAAAAAAAAAAAAAAAAAAAAAAAGAATAGGATGAATGCTTGCCTCCTGCCTATCACTTTCAGATAAGACATTATGTGTCCAAACCTGCCTGCTCAGTTTGGGCACCATCAGCAGAGCTTCAGCGAGGCAGCTTCTGGCCCCAGTCTTGTGGCCTAAGAGAACTGATCACCTCAGTCCTGGTCTCAGATGCAGCTTCAGGGGGCTCCTTTCCAGGACCTTGGTGTCCTGAACAAATAATTAAACAAGACCCACAACTCAGGCAGCAAAGGTGTGTATTTATTGAAGGTGGAGAAAAGTAGACTCTCTAGGGCAAAAGCAAGCTGGCTCATGAATGAAGCACTAAGTTGCCCTCAGGCTAAAGGGGAAAGGACCTTTAGTACCCAAAATACAATGATTGATCCCCACTTCATATAAATAGGGCACTGAGACAATATCCTTATCAAAAGTTACTCAGCCTCATGCCAGATGGAAATGAAGAATCAAAAACAGTAGTTTTTGATAGAAATAGCATCCTGATTTGTCCTGCAAATAACACCAGATTCACATGAAAGAATAGGAACAGTACTTCTCTCTTAATCACATAAACAATGCTCAGGAGCCCTAACCCAAGAGTCATTTGGATCTCACATTGTGCCATATCTTTTGGTTTTTAGGAAACATCCCACTCCACCAGTTAGACAAGAGTTTCTAGGACTTCTGATGGATTTCACTGCATGCGTTGTCCAGTTTGCCTCAGTTTTAGTCTCCTACATCAGCCTAGTCTGGCTCTTGCATGCGAAATGGGGCAGGCTCTCCATATCTCTGTGGAATCCATTTGCAACACAGCATTATGCTGTTGTTCAGGAAACTGCTTTCCAGAAGAATCTGATTGTTACCAGCTCTTGGGACTTAAAGAAATTATGTCCAGATTCCTGAACAAAGAATTGAATAAAACATACAGAAAAAATAGTGAGGATTTATAGTCCTTGAAGCTGAAAGAGAAGCATCCCTTACAGAGTAGCTCATAGAAAGCTCACAGCAGTCACGAGAATGCTAGCCAGAGTTATTTGTATACCTATTGCTAGATTGCTTCTGTCCTGTGTAAATAAACACTGAGCATGTTTGTCCTATCAGAAGCTCACTTGATCTGACATCAGATTTAAGCTATCCTACCAAAGATCTGATTGGTTTTCCATCAAAGGTAAATGAAGAATTGAAGATAGCACTTTCTGATTGATCCAGTGAGTTCAATATACAGAGTTTGGGAATTCCCAATCACCCTGAGTCCTTTGCTGCACACTTATATTCTGGGGCCAGCCAGATAGCTCAGTGGATTAAAGTGCCTGCTTAGACAGATGTAGAGCAGGGTTTGATCCCCAGCATGCCATGCTAGCCCTGCCCCTGAGGGAAGCTGAGATGGCGAATGAGACTGGATGTGATGGCACGTAGCTATAATCCTAGCACTTGGGAGGCTGAAAACAGGGGAATCATTAGGAGTCCGATCTAGTGTACTGAGGCCCTGTAGACACTGTACTAAATATATTTAAAAAAGAAAAAGGAAATACCTGACACACTTGTATTCTGTATATGATAGCCAGGTCATGCCCACTTGCTCAACCAGTTTGCCCCACCTTAATCTCCTACCTCGCGATGATTCGACAGATGTGAACTAACATTTTTAATAAGTTTTCTACGTTCTCAACCAACATCTGTTGTTTGGTTTGATACCGCCTGTTGCCATTCAAAATAATGTTTTTTATCATTTACAGTACCTTTTTGGCAGACTCAGGGACACTGCTCAGAACTGCGCAGATCTTCCTTTCAAGAAAGGATCCTAGTCACTGGCGATATGCCGATGAAGTGGGATGACCACGTGGTAGGAGGCAGGATAGAAACTAAAGATAAGTAGAAGTGAGGCAAGAAAAGTAATAACTTTAAAAATA
The DNA here is from genome assembly GCA_004027915.1 of Capromys pilorides. Lineage (NCBI taxonomy): Eukaryota > Metazoa > Chordata > Mammalia > Rodentia > Capromyidae > Capromys > Capromys pilorides. The sequence goes on along the minus strand of PVKN010023224.1, from coordinate 9,431 downwards.
AAAACTATAGCTTCAGTACATAAAGCTAAATTAATCCTTTTCCTTCTCAACATACAATAAACCTGGACCATTCCATTTACTTTCACATAGACCCCCCCTCCCTATTCTTTTTCACTAGAAAATAAACTTTTCCCCATCACTGGTGGAGAGCATCACTACTTTCTCTACAAAACAGAACCTCTATCTTTCATCTCCCCCTTCCAAAGATTTACAGGTTCTGAAGGTTTCCACTCCAATCCCCATAAGAATACACAGCTCCAAACTATGATGTATTTGAGTATGCATTTTTAAAATCCTGATTAATACACCCCTGATATAGGGGAAAGAAACACCCCACCTGAAAATATTTGGTATGAGTTCATGTTTTCTAAAAACCAAAGAATGAATTTTATACAGAGGTTAAGATTAGAATATATTTGTTGAAGGAAAGAAAACTTCGGTCTGAGAGAGGGACAGAAGAGGCCTCAAATGGGTTGTCAAGAACCCTGTCTTTTCTAGGGTTTTATAGAGCAAAACTACAAGATGAGATGGGTCTAAGGTGGGAAACATGAGGTGTTTCAAAACTATGGTCAACCAGTAAGATTACAAACATAATTGCTTAGGTAAAATTGATTAAATCAGTATCAAATGGGGAAGTAAGTCACATAGCAAGCAGATATGAATACAGAACAGGGGCTCTTCCTATAGGGGGCTGGGTTAGTGATTCTTCTTGGCTTTTTCAAGGTGATAAATACTTATTTAGAGTATCAGTCCCAAATGATACTTATCCCTACAGAGCTATGTGGGTGCATTTGTGTAAAATTTTGTCTTGAGGTGTGGCCCACAGTGGACATACCTGTCTCTACCACAGTTACAAGGTATCTTGTCTTTCATACTGGTTCCTTCAAGGGCCTAGCCCTGTTTGATTTCTTATATTATTTTTATCTAACTGAGCTGCCTACAGCACCACTTTATGCCTCTTGACTTCCCTAAGAATTCTTGTTTTGCAACTTCTTCTATAGGTGGGATGGATTTAGGTTTCTTATTACTGCTTTGGAATCTCCTCAGCCCCTGACCAGTGACAGTACATGGCACATGATAAAATGGTCTTGGGGAAATGCATATTTGTTAGAAATTTGAACCTCTGAAGATTCAGGAGCCCTTCACTTCCTTAAAGTAGTCAAAAGTGTCCCCTTCCACGAATTTTGGTGTCCCAAACTGACCACTTCTTGTGTCTCCTACAACAAACAACAAAACAAATGCCTGGGAAACCAATTTCAGATGTGAAAGCAAAATATTCCAGACTTTAGTATAACACTCTGACCCATGTACTAGTTTCCAAAAATGATATGCAGCTTTGTGTGTGACCTGGAATAGGATAGGGCTCTTTAGTGGAATGGGGCTATAGCACAGGTCTACACAAATTAATGACCTTGTGTTGCTGGCGGAATTCATTGTAGCAAAGAATGCAGTGTAGATGTGATGGGAAAAGGAGCATCATAGGGAAAATACAGATCAGTTCTATGGGTTTCTAGAGAAAAGCCATATGATTTGCAATGGAAAATGAAGCAAATTTTGGACCTATGACTGTTAGCATGCAAGGTATGGATGGGACATTTCACCAAATGACATCAAGTAGTCATAGGGGTGAAGCTGACAGTTATGAGTTAGGTCTTGTTGGATCCTCCAGTAAAAACAGTACTTCTGAGAGCCAACAAAGCAGAGCTGCAGAGCACACAACAGCTGCATGAGTCCAGAGCTCATGTTTCTAGCACCACTTGGCCAGCACCCCTCTAGCTAATAGTTCAGCTGCCTGAGGAGGAGGAAAAGCCCAGCTTGTCCTATAGATGGGTTGACTCCATCGGTGACTACACCTTGCAATGGACAGCAGCTGCATTTTAACCTTGATCAGCACTGATTGGCCTTGCATGAGAATGGAGAGGTAAAATCTTCCCAATAGGGGAACTTTGGCTTTGCCTAATTGATATTACCAAGAAATAATGCATCTGCATAAATCTTCTCTTCTGAAAAATTTCTTTCAGGCCGGCAAGATGGTTCAGTAGTCTAAAGCGCCTGCTTAGGAAAGCTCAGGCAACTGCAGGGACTGTGGTTCGATCCCTGGCACCACATGCTGCACCAGTCCCACCACCAGGGCAGGATGAGCCAGCCATAAAATAAGTAAATAAAGAAACAAACAAACAAATAAATAAAATAAAAATTAAAAAAAGAAAAATTTCTTTCTGCTATTCTACTCTTTGCAAAAATAATTTCTAAATGAATGTCTCCTAAACTTTCTATTTTAACTTTAGCTGATGTTTACTCAGGAGAGGACCTTTCTGAGAATTGTTATTGCTTTTGAGATAGGAGATTAAGGTGTGGCAAAGCTGGCTGGTAGACATGACCTATTAATTATGAGATCCAGGGCCTTGCAAGGAACAGATCCCCAAGCTCTGTAAGTGAACTTCTCACAAGAACTTTAGCAGGTTTTCAATAGGATATGGCCTAGACCCGACCTCACCATGAGGGTGGGATCCCAGCACTACCTCTCAGGACATTATGTGGAAATTCTCACAGGTTTCCTTGAGAATTGGACAGCTTAAAGGACACATATGCCAAGAGGACTTTGCTATCATGATGGCCTACCCTGTACCTCCCAGATCCAGCATTTAGTTTTATTTCTGCTTCTATTTTCTTTTTCTTCTGTTGTGCTCAGATTCACTCTTCAGATCTGGTTTCTCCCATTCCCTTTCATCCTTCACTTGTCAGATAAACTTCTGGCACCATTTTTAGCCTATCTTACTGTAATCTGTGTTCAAGAAGAGAAGAATCTGGAATCTAACTCTAGAAGAGGCGAACAGGCCAGAACTGAATAATGTTTATACTTTTAAAAGCTCTTGATGACATTTTCATATGAATGATTTAATTCCACCAGCAGTTATCATGTTTGTAGTGAGAAATGGCACTGCTCACTCAGGATGATCACAACCTAGAAGAAAGGAGCTCCTGGGAGAACAGGGAGTAGAGAAAGGACAGGAGGAGGACACCCCAGTGGGTTTTGCCTGCTTCCCAGAGTCACCGGGGCTGAATCATTAGAGGGACCTTGGATATTCTTATCCTTGACGTGGTTACATGGTTAGCTTTGTGTTGTCCTTGGGAAATGATGAAATGTTGCCTCTGGCATTAGGAGTGTGTGTGTGTGTGTGTGTGCGCGCGCCTGACCAGAATCAAATATAACTGTCAGTTCCTATGTAATGCCTGAGAAGATAATGTATTGACTTTTACTTCTGGAAATGTTGATTTCCTAACTGACTCACAACCATAGTAAACCAGGAGCTTCTACAATGGACATGGATCCACGTACCACAACTCCAGGATCTAATATGTGTGATCTTTCTCAAACTTGTTTCTTTATGTATATTTACTTAAATTAATATTAATAGTAAGAAAAACAAAATGCCAATTCTAAAAAATAAAATCATATAACAGGAATCTACTGTGAGATCTTTACACAAAAATGTTTTCATTTTTGTAGATACATGTTATATTTGATCTACTTAAGTGCAGTCCTGCTGTCTTTCCCAGAGATTTAAAATTATTAATTCTCTATGAAGCCTTTGCCTTTGAATTTTCACCATTTTTTTTAATATGTCAAATGGCTCTTCTAACAACCCTGCAGCTCCTCTCGTACTCTAGTTTTTAATTAAAAAATAATATATTTCCTAACACCATGTACAAAAGTGAAGTGGTCCTTTTGCTTAACAGGATTGGCTGTGGGAATTAAGAAAATCAGTCTCTAAAGCTGGGCATGGTGGCATATGCCTGTAATCCTCCCAAGGATTACAGGCAGGAGAATCGGTGCAAGTTTGAGACCAGCCTGGGCTACAGAAGTGAGCTCAAGGCCAGCCTGAACTGCATAGCGAGACCCTATCTCAAAAAGACAAAAAGAAAGAAAGAAAATCAGTCTCTAAAGGCATGATTTGAAAGTGCGTTTAATAATACATCCTTATAAACTTGTTAATAGAGTACAAGAAATATATTACTATTTTTACTAGATCTTTTGATTTCAAAATTTAGAAACTTATTTTACATGAGGATCATTACTACTTTAAAATCTCAAGGATAATATTCCATTATCATCTCATTTTTCAAGTAAATAGGACACTAATAGGCCATGATTTCACCAAGTTGAAAGCTACTACGAGACTTAAAACCTAGAAGGTCTGACCTTGAATACATGCCTTGGGCCTTTATCTTAGGGTCAGTCTTTGCAGATAAAACATGACTGTTTTCAAAGATAAATTTGCAAGTTACACAGAGCCTTGCTTTATGTATTCCAGGCTCAGATAAGAAGATTGATTATTAAGCAACTTTGCATAATTTAACACTTTCTCATTTAAAAAAACAAAACAAAAATCATGTTAACCAAATCTTCTCAACAGAATTGCAAAGTTGTCTTTTTCTTGACTACTGATTATCAAGATCTTTGTATTTTAGAAAAATAAATGAAGAAAGTTGTAGACTTTTTAAATGTAGAAACCTAATAATTTTTTGATGAGTGAGAATAAAAGAAAATTAACCAATTGTTTAAAAAATATTTTCAGCAAATTTGTGACAAGTGGGCCAATGAGATAGCTTAGCAAACTAATGCACCTGCTTAGGTAAGCTTAGACAAGCATACAACTGAGATTCAATTCCTAGCACCACATCCCACACCAACCCTGCCCCAGGGCTGACTGAGCCATCCAGAGTCCAGGCATGGTGGCACATGCCTATAATCCCAGCACTGGGGAGGCTGAAAACAAGAGAATCACTGTGAGTCTGAGCTATATAGTGAGACCCTGTAACAACCAAATACATTAATAATAATAATAATATAAAAAATTTACAAATGTGGTAGGTATTGAAATAATGTGGATGAAGACTTACGAATAAGTGAAAAAGAGCTACAATTTAATATTTTGATTAAGCATCAAATTTCTTGATTTATAAATGCAGAAATGAATTCATATAAGATGAAAAGTATTTTAAAATTGTTTATTTACTGCAACAGACAATTTAAAATATAGCAAATGAAGAAGATACAGGTCAAAGGATTTAAAGAAACAGACTTAGGGGACCAGTAAGTCTACAGATGAAATGTTTAAATAGGATGATTGTTGGCAAAATTCTAATAGGGACTTTTATTAACTAAATAGATTTTTAGCTGCTCTTGTAAAATGTGATATGTTCTTGTAACACAATAAAATATGTTAATTGTACTACTTTAGCTACCACTTTACTACAAATGTGTGTCCTCTAACAGCACAATATAAGTCTCAAATATACACAATAACATTTATTTTTTTTTAAATTTTATTTATTTACTTATTTATTTATTTGTTTGCTTGTTGTATTTGTTTGTTTCTTTATTTATTCATTTTGTGGCTGGCTCAGCCTGCCCTGGTGGCGGCGCTGGCGCAGCATGTGGTGCCGGGGATCGAACCGCAGTCCCCGCAGTTGCCTGAGCCCTCCTAAGCAGGCGCTTTAGACCACTGAACCATCTCGCCGGCCTCAATAACATTTATTTTTAAAAGTGTTTTAATCTGTGTTTATTTGATACAGAGTCTTGCTATGCAACTCAAACTCATAGTGATCTTCCTGTCTCAGCCTCCCCAGTACTGGAATTACAGGTGTGCACCACCACGCCCAATTTAAGTGGCCCATGCATTGGGCTGGCATGACATGCAGTGCCAGGGATAGAACCTGGGTCCTTCCTCTTGCCAGGCAGGCCCTTAGACTGCTCAGCTATCTCCCAGCCCTATTTTAAGATAAACAAATAATAATAGTAAAAAAGGACAAAGCATTGTAAACAAGGTCAACTTTCTGAGTGTTCTAGCACATGTTATCTTCAATGCTCTCTTCAAATTATTTTTTCAATTAATATTACTAATATGTTTTGAATTTGTTTCAAATGCTATGCAGAAGTATTCTTAAGAGTCAGCAGACTAAAGTACCTTCTTTGGCAGAGCACAACGGCCAGGATTTGGTCCTCAGTATGCCATGGTAGACCTGCCCATAGGGCATGCTCAAAGGGCAGTTAAGACTGGGTGTGGGGGCACACGCCTATAACCCCAGCACTTTGGGAGGCTGAAAAAGGGAGAACCACTACAAATCCAATTTACGGAGTGAGACCCTGTATACTCCATACACGCTGCCCTAAATACAGAAAAAAAAAAAAAAAAAAAAGCTGCATTTAAGTGTGTTTCAGTGGGCCCATTATGAGTGAAAACTCAAGAGATAGGCATCATAGCTAAATAAAAACAAGCACGGCATGTCAACAAGTTAGTTGCAAACTCACAGGGAGTTCTTGAAGTCCAGTTAATCATCAATTATAATGGCAGTAATAAGTGAAGGAAGTCTGTTACAGTGATACCCAGTCAGTCCGGTAGCTCGCTGTAGGGGCACAGGTGTTGGTGGCATGATGTTCAGTGGGGCTTGAACCTAGGGCCTCACGTGTGTCAGGCAAGCACTCTGCCCCTGAACCCTGCCCCAACCCCTTCTTCTGTCTTCTTAATTATTATTATTTGTGTGTGTGTGGAGCCTTCACAATCTTCTCACTAAAATAATTGGTAAAATTGTTTCGATCCTGACTAAGACCAAAGCAAGCTATAATAATTATTTTGCAACTATGTATATCTGACATTTCATTTTAGTATTTTTAAGAAACATAGTGTGTTCCAAGTAATCTAGTAGTTTTCCTTTAATATTAACTAATTGAAAAAACACATGTGGTCAAAGCTACTGTGAATTAAGCAACGATTTTATATATTTATTTTATTACTAAAACAAACATGCACTTTAATAATAGTACACATATGTGAGAGACATACTATCACTACAGCTACACCTTAGACATAAGGGCATCAATTATTCTTTGCAACATTTCTGCAGCCTGTAATTGGCTGAAGCAACCATTTCAGAAATGAAGATTTCAATACTCCTTTTGGCCTCTTTTACCTTTAAAATTTTATTTCTCCTAAATGTTCTTAACTCTTCTTTCAAAATTTTAGGAAAGCCACAAGAAACACATTCTCCTTTTACAAGTATCTCCATCTGGCTCATCTGAGTATATATCATATAATATTTATGGATTTATTTACTTAGTTCCCTTTGATTTTAATTTCATAAAACAAACTTACTCCTAAATAGTCTGTGAGCTATTATGGCATTTGAAGATTTAAGGCAGTGACTCAAAACCTTGAGAGGGCAAAAGCCACCTTATCATTAGTTTTCTTTAAAGTTTTTTCTGCCTCTTGAAACATACATCATATATTTAATTAGCATGACTTTAAATGTGATGAAACACAAGAACAACCTGAGGATGTGTGATACCAGTTCAAGTATTTGCTGTCTCGAAACAATCTTTGGTTGTATTTGAATCATTCATCTTAATATATTTCCAGTGTCAAATACAATACCTGGTTATGATAAAAACTCAAAGGTGAAAACATGCTAATTTGAACTGGCCTGCTTTCATAAAATCTTCACTTTATTTCAAATTCCTCAAAAAGCAGTAGGCCTTCCCTCCTCATTGTGCAATTCAAACAACTGAAAACGGGTCAGCAGTGTGGAAGAAACTAAAGAGTTTCAAATTATTTGAAAAAACAAGGAGCAATTTCAGAGAAGGTGGCAGAAAATCAGAGAATCACTACAGAACGCTAAATAGGAAAGAATCAACAAATCTTGTTCACCTGTCGCTAATTTCTAGAAAGTGTCAAGACACAGAGAGCCAACGTTTTAGAGTAACCGCTGAATGGAAGACCGTGCTGTTGATAAGCGATTACGATTGTCTTTTCAGATCCAAGTGTTATTTTTCCCACTAACTCCAAGGCAAATTTGAAGTTCCTGTGGTAAGCCTGTTAACCTGTATCTGCTTCCTCCAGAAATAAATTAGTTGTCGATGAATCACTCCTTAAGACTTTGCCACTTACAATAAGCTTTATTGCCTTTCGAAACCACGGGTAGAAAAAGGCATATATCAAGGGGTTCATAGATGAATTATAATAAACGCACCATACTAGTATCTCATACACATAAGGAGGAGTTATGAAATTCATGTAAGCATCAATTACTGCATCAATAATGTACGGTAGCCACGAAATGAGAAAGGCTGCCACGGCAATGCTCAGGGTTCTGGCAGCCTTCCGTTCTCTTTTTGCCACTCGTGCCTCGTAACTTTCTGCGGAGGACTGAGTTTGGCCGGCTGTGCTCTCTATCTTCCTAGCCTGATGCTTAGCCACCAAAAATATCTTACCGTAGATAAATACCATGGCCATGCTGGGGAGAAAGAACAGAAGAAAACAGAGCAGCACCCAATTTTGATTCAGGGGAGCCTGGCAACCTCCGACGCAGGTCAGAGCGGCTACGAGTTCCTCGATCCCTTCTTCATTGGCCCCAGTGTAAAAGATAGAAAAGCTGTAGGTGACTGAAAAGAACCAAGAAAGAAGAATGCATATTCCTGAAACCGATACAGTGAACTTGGTAGGATAGGACAGAGGGTCCGTTACAGCGATGTATCTGTCGATAGAGATACAGCACAGGTGAAATAAAGAAGCAAAGCAGAAGGAGGTGTCAAAGCAGGTGTGGAATTTACAATAGCTCTCCCCGAAGTACCAGCAGCTCTCCACAGACCTCACGGTGCTAAAGGGCATCACAGTGACTCCCACCAGAAAGTCCGCGCAGGCCAGGGATGCGATCAGAAAGTTGGTTGGCGTGTGCAGCTGTTTGAAGTGAAGAACTGCAATAATGACAAGCAAGTTTCCAAACACGGCCAACACGGCCCCCAAACCAAGGACTGCATACAGGATGGCTCGAGGGCCCGGTGAGTAGGAGGTTTTAATGCAGGATCCATTCACGTTCTCATAGCAGAGCTGCACAGTATCGGCCTGGGAGAAGTTGTTCACCATTGCCTTCTTGCTTAAATTCTCCTCAAGTTTCCAAATTCCTGACTTCAGCAATTTAAAATAAGAAAGAGCAATTTCAAATGGTTTGGGAGAGGAAAGAAATCTCTAGTTAAAAGGAGAGTAATTTCTGCAACAATTTTTAGCACGTAATCTGTAACCTTTGAAGCTCTCCAAAAACTCTTCCAAGTTTTTAACTCATTTAGAGTGAAAATTCATTACAGAAAGGCATTTCAACTATATATGGCTAAATATATAGTTTATGGCCAAATATATGGCTAAATACATGTTGGCCGTGCATAGAGTTTAATGTATATATTAAGGGACATATATTGCCGATTTTCAGAAAAGTCATTTTGTGTATCTGTATCACTTTACCTTTTAAAAATCTCATCTGTAACCACCTCGGTTGAATAATAACTAGGCTGTCAAAGGCTGAGTTATATTTACAAAGTTCTCTCCCCTGAGTGGCCATTGCAAGTCTAATGACAAACTAGGGTTCATTTTTCTAAG
>PVKN010023223.1:0-14881 GCA_004027915.1 Capromys pilorides | reverse complement strand
TCGAAAGATGTGACCTTGCTCCCTCCTCTTTCTGTAGAGTGTGTTTTGATGTTCTTACTTTACATACTAAGGGAGGAGGTGGCTGTGTTACTTTAATTGAGTTTGTGTTCTTTTGCTTTCTTGGTATAATCTATTTTAGTACCTTTATAAATTGACCATAATACTCATGCTAGACTGAAATTCCAGTGACCTAGAAGAAGACTATTTCTTTTGTTTAAAAAGACATTAATTTATGACAGTCAATGTCATTTAAGCATCAAGTTTTCTTATTAATTTTTAGAGTTTTTTCTCCTCAGATTATCGTATTCTTCAATTTTCAATAAAAATAGATCATTGGTTAAATAAGCATGGAATGTAGTATATCAATCATACCAGTCTTATTTTAAAATAAAACCTGGGAGCAGAGCAATAGAGCCCAGAAAAGCAGAGTAGAGAGCAATCAGGCAGTAGGTAGGCACTTCCACATGCAGGTGGCACAAGGTGGGCACAGTTCTATCAGACCTTTTGCAAGAGGATTTTGTATGAAGAATCAAGATGTGCGATGTACCTGTACCAACTCCCATATTATCATGTACTGCAGATATGTACTAATAAAAAAATACACCAACATTCACACAGAGGGGATTCTACTATTGATTACTTAGGAATTGAAGATCATTATGATAAAAGAGGGGAGGCTGTCACACTCAGCCCAAGAGCATTCACTGTAACTTCTTATTTTCTTGAAATTTAGGGACTGCCCTAGGGCATGTGATGAGGAGGAATCCTGCCTCATTACACACATCTCCCCAAGTTAGAGGACTTTCCTAGGTTAGTGTCCCTTCTTTGCTGCCCTCTTGCACTCCTTTTTTGCTGATGTGTGGACTGACTGAAGTACACGTTTGAATGTCACACTACTCTGTGGGATCAGTGGTGACCAAACGAAAATGGCATAGGGTAAAGCATGTTTTTTTTTTTTTTTCCTAATGCTCAGGTATCTAAACAGTTGATCTTTGGCCTTGGTCAGTTTTAAATGGATCCTTGTTCTTTTTATTTCCTTTCGATTGGCAATATCCACTCTCCCCTGTGCCCCATATACATACACTGGTTTTGCTCTAGGATTGTGATTTTTACAGTTATGCTCTAATTAGTATGCATATAAGTATGTAAATATAAGCTTACTGAGAGCAGCTATACAACAGAAGCTTTGAGAGAAGGAAAACAGAGGCAAGAGAAAGACAGATGCAGAGAGCACAACTCAAAGATAATGGACATTCACCACAAACTGGAAAAGGCCAGAAAGGACCCTGTCTTCAACCTTCAAGGAAGGGTGTACTTTTGCCTTTAATTTTGGACTTCTGGCTTCCAGAACTGTAAGAGAATAAAAATTTATGTTTTAGAAATCAACTTTGTGTTCATTTGTTCGGGTAACTAAAGGAAATTACTGCAGATTTTATTATATGGGTGTGGTTTTCTGCTATAATGTGTCTCATAATGTGAAAGTAGTTTTACAGTTATATGATGGATAGAGGTCTAGAGGGCTTTGAGGCCTGTGGGGGAAAAAAAATCCCTGAATCTGGTGATGGTCAGAAAAAAGAGAGAACACAATAACGTGTCTATCATTTTAAAAAATATACATAATGCCATAGATGGAGTTGTTTCTGTTAAAAGCACAGAGGGAAACAGGAAGCATGTGATTCTAAACTATGATAGATAATCATAGCTGTGTAAGTGGAAGAAATTGCAGTTAAATTATATTCTGCAGTTCAACAGAAAAATAGAACTCATAAGGGACAGACTTGGATATTTAGACAAGAAGACTTTCCAAGCAAAGTATTAAAGGTTTGGCTTTGTGTCTTCCTTTAGACTACAATAGTACATAAAAGAGGAGAGAGATAAATTGAGTGAGAAATTATTAAGGCAAAAGAAAATAACACTTGAGAATTTGAGAAGCTTGCTCCCTCTTCCACATTATAAAACATGTCCCTACTGGGAGATTCGCTAGTAGAAAAACAACCCTTGAAAACTAATGGAATATTGTGATGCACTTCATGCCATCTTGTGATAGGTGACCCCTTTATTCCAGCTAACATCTACTATGTCTTTCTCATCACTGTGTCTAGAGAGCAGAGACTTCATTGTTTAGTTTTACAGATTCATACATTGAATGAAACTTTGCTCCAGGATAAATCATACCTAGTGTTTCAGCCACACCTAATTTAGATGATGAGATTTATCAATATCTAATTTATCATTGAAATTTTGCCATCAGCAAAATATGATGATTTTGTGTTTGCAGGTGAGGGTATAATAGGCTGATATTTTGAGGGAAACTTGGGATAGCATAATGTGTTTTGTGCACAAAGTGGAGGTGAAACTTTGGACTGTAATAGTCTGAGTCTCCCTCTTTACCCAAAGTATACATCCACATATTAATTTTTAGTATTGCCTTATTTGGAAAAAGAGTCTTTGAAGGTATAACCACGTAAAAGATGTTGAGATAATATCCTGGATTAACGATGTAGATCCTTAATCAAATAACAAGGGTCTTTATAGGAATGGAAGAGAAGGCAGTTTGAGGACATAATTAGGGTTTTGAGTGATATGGCTAATGTATGGAGGGTCTCAGAGATTGTCAACATCTCCCAGCAGCCAGAAGAGGCAAGGAAGTGTTTCTCTCTATGGCCTATAGAGCTGGTATTGTCCTGCTGATGTACAAAAAAATATATAGACCTGACAGCTATTCTATATGCTGAGTTCAAGTTCCCTAAAATTGAACAATGAAAAGATCACAGAGCTTAAGAATTGGAAAGACTTATTGAGACATAGTTCCTGAGAGACAGAAACAGGAGGGTCCCCAAAGTGTGTTTCCACTGAGGTCTTTCATCAAGATAATTTATACAGCGAAGCCTCAGTATGGGCTCAAGCTGTAATAACCCATAGTATTACAGATACAGCTCCTTAGCTAAAATTGATGCAGTAGAGAAATGCATCACATAGAAAGTGAACACAGGAAGAACAAAGCGCTGGGTCCAATACTATGGTCACTCACCTGGGTGACTGATGCTTAGGTGGATGAGGTGGTGGTCATTATGCTATAATTCTAAGTTATTGTTTATGCCCTAAGGAGGCATGTAAACCTGGCCATTGCATCTTTGCCTTGAGTCCTGCCTTCAATAGATGTGCCCCCAGCCACTGCTGTGTTGTGCTCCCCTCTTCTGCACTGACTCTTGAGGGCCCATCCCTGTCTGACTGTCTATTAATTTCTGTCTAACTTAGCTGCCTATACTACTACAGATACCTTAAATTTGAATCTTAGTTTCCAGAACTGTGAGAAAATAAATGTTTTAAGTCCCACACTATCATGGCCCTAAGCCATGCACATAGAGCATCACCTACAAGCTGCTCTCACTTCTAGAGGGAATGAGACTTTCTTAGTCATGATTCCAGCTCAGTTTTTAGATTATAGTGGCAGCAAGCTGACATCTTGGTCAGCTCTTCAACCAGCCAATATCTTCTGGTGTTCCTAGAGAAGCTAATTCTTTTGCAGAGGGCCTAGCCCTTTTCTGCCTATCAAGCAGCTGTTAAATTAATTCTTTTCTTTCCAGGCAGATAGAGTACATCCTTGGCAGCTTCTACTTTTTCAACTTTTTCTTCTTTTCCAAAGCACACGGACCAAGAATAGCACCCATGACTGTTCTTTATCCTCATTCTCATCACCAGGCCACAAGCACCCACTGTTCCTCTCCCTGAACTCTGCAGCCTGTTTCTCTTAGCAATGTACCTCTGCAGGAGCACAAGTGCATATTTGCATTTTAATGGAAGTATAATTGACTTTCACTGAGCATTTGAATAATTCAAACTTCACATTTACATTTTAATCCAGATACTTTATAGCTCTGGTGCCCCCTAATTCTGGGGAAAGACCTTCTCTGATTTGTAACTGTTGCCATTGTCATGGATTTCTACTCTGTGGAGTATCATGCTCTTCATTTGTAGGGCTCATGGCATTCAGTCTTGCAAAGCTCTTCATATTTTCTTCCATGCATAGAGTAGGAATGGAGATAGCAGTGAGCTGCAAATTTGCATGATTACAGTATGACTGTAGACTGAGGGATGCATGGCTTCTCTCCTAATACTTCAGATTTTATATTCCCTTTCTTTACCGTTTGTCACCTACATATTTTATTTCTTTATTTATTTACTTTTGAGACAAGATCTTACTATGCAGTTCAGGCTGGCCTTGAAGTACCATGTACAATAACCACATTCAATTTTTTTAAAAAACTCTTTTCTCCTGGTTCAGATCATTGATGTATTTTTTATTTATTTGTTTAGTTTTGTATTATGGCCAGCTCAGCCTGACCTAGGGGTGGGGCTGGTGAAGCATGTGGTGCTGGGGATCCAACCGTGGCCCCTGCAGTTGCATAAGCTTTCCAAAGCAGGTGCTTTAGACCACTGAACCATCTTGCCAACCCCAAAGTCTTAAAGACAGAAATAATAGCAATTCACATCCAGCTTTACTACTGTCGAGAGTGCTAGATTTCTCATGTTCATTACCAAGTATGGTGTTCACTATGGTCTTAAGAGCTCATCTGCTTCCTGAGCATAAATGAAGAACTAAAGTTAGGGTAAACATCTTGCGTGAGTTACATAGCTAGTTTGATGTAGGACTAAACTTTGAACACCGATATGCCTAACTTAGAAACTGAAGTTTTAATGACTTAAGAGTCTAATAAGTCAAGAACTTCAAAGAAAAGTGCATTGTTTTATTATGCGTAGGAGTCCAAGCAACAGCATAGTAACATATCATTGTAATAAATGGTTTCATTCACTAGATGCTTTCTGATCACATCAGATTAATCAAAATAGATGTCAGAATGTTATTTATACATCATGATCTGAGAGTCATTTGAAGTAGCTTTCAAGGATCAAAAAGAACCCCTAAGACATGAAAAATAAGAGAAGAACCAAAAATTTCAAAGCATAAATGGAAATGGGGACTGTCATATATGGAGATGTTTGAAAGCACTATTTAGTTATGCACAAATGTAAGTACCCTCATGTGAAACTTTCCAGGAGTTATTATTGGTCTGGAATAATCCAATCCTCCTTCACAAGACAACTTATGCTCTGCTGCCATTTTCTCCTTGGTGGGCACTGATACACTAGTCATGAAACTGGAGAAGCATTCTTTGAGTGACCAGAGTCTGTGTTCCTACTCTTACCTGCAGTGCAGTTTTAATCCTTGGGGCTAAGGGGGAATAGGCTGTATTCAGTCTGGCTATGCACAGTTCCATAGCAAGTTATCCTGCCATCAAAGATGAGACCTCTTTCTTCTCTTCAACTATAGAGCACCCAAACAACCTCCTTTCAAGTAAAGAGATGTTCACAGAGCTTAACCACATCTGCTCTTATCTTTGGGTACTTTTGCCTGTATGCCACACTCATGCTAGATCTAGCAAAGCTAGCAAATCATGACGAAGAGCATTGCTTGCTACCCAGTTGTAGAAGACTGAGTTCCTATCTTCTGTCCTTTGCTGAAGGGTGAGTTAAGTATTTCTTCCCCTGTATGTGAAATGAAGAACCAGGGAAGTTGATGTTGTACATTTTATTCTGCCAAGGGCAGTTTCCCTTAGACTTTTTAGTTTCTTTATATGGAAGGAGAGTCATGTGTAGATTAATATTTAGAATTTGCTGGAATACTTTGTTTTAGGGTTTTCTTAGACAAGACTGTGAGCAACGCAGTAGTTCTGTCTTCGGTGGGAAACCATTCCTATATCCCTCATGGCACATTCTATTAAGCTCTTGATCTGAGAAGGCTGTCTTAATAGTTTTAGGCTCTGGCTGAACATTGCAACTCATTAGGAAGCTTCCGAAGCTATCACTCTTGAATCCCACACCAATAACCTCGAATTTGTGGGGCTGTAGTCCTAGCAGCCATCTTTCTTAATCACTTGGTTAAAAAAGGAAGGCTGGACAAGATGATGTTGCCCCTCAGCTTATGGTAACCTCATAATCTATAGGAAGGTAATAGTCACATGAAAGTCCTCAGCTGTGGAAGCTGCACTAATGGAGAAAAGAAGTGTAGTTCTTAGCTTCTAGGCAGAGAAACAGGTTGTGCAACACAGTTCAATTAAAGAATGTGTTAGTAGTTACTGAGGGTTAAAACTCTCTCCCCACATAGATGGAAAAGAGTGCATAAAATTTTAAGTGACATTCAAAGACATAATGGCTCATGCCTTATGCAACAATTTTCTGTGCATAAAAATGTTTCCATATGTTGCTATTTCTTTTGTTTATTTTCAGCAAAAGCTCACAAACATATCATGGTGGAAGAGCTGGTGGTGATGTGATGCTCTTAACCTACTCTGATTTTCTGGTCAACCTGTTATTTAATAAGTGGTAAATAGGCCATAAGATAGCTCACTGGACTAAGTGCCTACTTAGGCAAGTGCTTAGGCACCACATGCTGCACCAACCCCACCCCTGGGTGTGCTGAGCTGGCCACTGAGACCAGGAGTGGTACCCAAGACCATGTGTAGCGACCCCAGTGCTGGGGAGGCTGAAACTAGGGATCACTATGAATCTGAACTGTGTAGTGAGATTCTATACCAAATACATTAAAAAAGTGGTTAACAAACAACTATGTGGATGTCCCTGCTGGGGGATGCAACTTATATCCCACACTAGTTTGAATCCTAAAATCTGCAGTTTTTCCTTTGGAATTCAGCATAGGTAGGTTAATTGATGAGTTTTGAAACTGGAAAAATTAAGTCAGTACATCCTCCATAATTTACTAGTTTGTTATTTTAGAAAAGTTTGACTTCAAGAAACTATTGTGCAGGTTAGCTGAGAGGTATGTATATATAGAGATCTTGGGATTGTGCCCAGCACAAAGTAGGTGCTTTATAAATGTGGGTGAGGGGATTATTGTTGTTCAAGCCAAGCCCTTGTGAAGTTCCTTTGAGAAGTTGCATATGTATGTAGCGCTGAATACAACGTTATGGATTCTGTCACCATGACATTCCAAAAAAGAAATATCAGCATACAGGATAATGAATTAAAACATTGTTTTATACTTTTCTGTTTGTTTTCAGGTTGGTTTTCTTTTTTGTGGGTATATGAGAAGTCCATTTTTAATAAGAGTGAATCTTGAGTATTTTTCTCACCTACACACATAAAGCAAAGGCAAGATAAGATATGTCAAAGATATTTGATAACTTTTCAATAAGGATAGTCATTGGAGTACTAAGATTTCGATGTATTGTACCAGTCTCTTGCATTATAAGGATTTCTTTGTAGAAAGGAAACATTATTATCACTTCATGGATTTTTACACTATCTTTTCAGTCCATCAGCCTTGCTACAAACATCACAACATTGTAACTTCAAATATATCGCCTGCTCCCAGCACAATTCATGCTTCCGTGGAGTGCCCGGACCATGCCCTTCATAGATTGTGCTGCCGGAAGAGCGCATATGTGGTTACATTCTTCACAGCTTCACAGCACTAATACTGATTCTGCTCATGTGTGGGATGGGGTTTGCATTCAAGGGCCTTGGAAGCAGTTTTTTTCCCTTCTCACTGTTTTTCCAAAACAAAAATAAGCACAGAAATTGTATAAAAATATCTATACAAGCCTTGTTCAGCCAGACCTGTAGCAGTTGATCAGCAGTGCTGGAATCTATCTTCAGTCTCCTTCTGCCTGTCTTTTTACAAGCTGATTTTTATCTGTACAAATTTCTGTCAGTAAAAATAGAAAAAATCTGTCCTGCTTCCTTCTTCCCTAGTACTGATAACACATTCAGATGAAGGAGTTACATGCCTGGTGGAACGTGATATTAAACATGAAAGTACTATTAAAAAATGTGGAGAAACATTTAAAATCTGCACACTGCAACGGCGTCTTGATATAGCTTACAACCCAGCACCCACATTATTATACCTTCTCTGTTGTGTATTCTCCACCACTATGTGGTCACTGACTATGAGTATAAATCTGATGTTTCTAGGAAAAAATAAACTCCAAAGGAAACATTAATTTCATGTCTTCCTTTCCAAAGCTTTAGTGTCTATAAAACAATTTATAATTGTCACCAACAAATCGCCCTAATTTATTCTTATTACCCGTGAGTTGACTTAACACCATTTTCTTTTGAATTTTACAGTCTCCCTTTTTTATTTCTTCTAGAGAGTGAGCAAAAGGACTTTATACAAAGTACATTATGTGGGTCATTCTTCAACAAAAGATTTCTCCTGAGATGGTACTTCTGAGTGTAAATTGCCTTCTTTCCTTTCCGCTCAAACTAAGGACTGCACTTTGTTTCTAGGTTTTGCTATTGTGCCTATAATCTCTCTCTCTCTCTCTTTCTGTTAGTTTAGTGCATGACAATTATATATTGTTTCACTAGGTACCAATTGTAACATGCCATTTTGCTATTACAGTCATGGGAGGCAATTGTGTATTCTTTTTCTTTTGAGAAGGGTACATATAATCAGTAATTCTATCTATTACAATGGCAAGGAGGTGGTATCTAGAATAGACTTTCATTTTTCAAAATAAAATGATATATGTGTTAGATGTCCGGCTGCTAAGTGAACTAGAAGCTTCAAAAACAACAACAAAATGTCAGAAAAATCAAATGATATACACTGTTACTTATTTTTAGGAAATTCTATCATTGACTATATGTGGAATTTATAGTGAAGTACAGTGGGCAATAGTACAAAAATATCTATCTCTGGATAAGCAAACTTGGTATATATTTATTTTAACAGGATTTTTAAAATGAGAAACTGACCTTCAAGATTTTTATATATAACCTGATAAGCATAATATTATGAGCTGTTTTTTTTTTCTTTTAAAGACGTATAAAATTAATTCAGGTAAGAACAAAGTACCACACTGTAATGTATCATGACATGTTTCAAATTCATCCTATACCAAGTCATATTTGTTGACTAGAAATAAGCAATTTGGAGCAGTAAATTATTAACATTTTTGGGGTGCTGGAAAAATCACTTACATATTTTCAAGTTTTTCAAATTGGAGAAAGAAAGATATATATATGACTATTGATCTGATTAAACTGTGCCTAGACCATGCAGTACATAGCCTCGGTCTTGGGATGCAATCAGTAGATACAGTCTATCAAATGTCTGTAGTGGTGACAGTGGTGATCAAATGTGAGAGTTAAAAAGGACTGCAAAGATCATCTGTCTTGATTCCTTTATTTGCAGGAAAGATTAGAGAAGTAAAAAACGTGGAGCAGAAACCAAGGTTAGCATTGCCGATTCTCACTTAGGTCACCACTCAGGACGCCCTGCTATCTTGGAGTTGTTTTTGCGCAAAGGCCTCCATATTTTGTCATCATAGCACTGGGTTTTAGGACTCCATGAGAAATAATAGCAGCCATGCTTGCACCATTTTAGATTACAAGCAGTAAGGATAAGAAGTGAGAATTGCAAAGGGCAGTGGTCATTGCCACATTTCTTCCAGTGAATCTCTGGAAATTTATTCTGATTTATTCCCCCAAACCTGCTACAAAATAGCTTTTTAGAGAATGGAAAATGTGCTTATTACCACTGGCACGGGGAGCCTGCCTTCAAGCAAGTTTCGTACAAATTCAAAGTACAATAATGACAGCTTATGACACTGTGTGAGCTTTTTGTTGCTGTGACAGAATCTTTCAGAAAAACAACTTCGAGGAGGAAAACTTTATTTTGGCTCATAGTTGCAGGGTCTTCAGCCCCGAATCTCCTGCCCCCATTGCTTTTAGGCCTGTAGTGTGGCGGAGCAGAGGACGTAGTGAAGAAAAGTAGCTCCCAAGCAGCAGAGAACAAATGTGAAGGCACAGGAGGAAGAAGCCAAGAAAAAAATACGATGCTCAACAGTGCATCTTGGAAAGCTACTGCTTTTGTTAGGACCTATCCCTTAACAGGCCAGCCAGCTATGAACTGCTCAGTGCACACATCCTTTGCTGAGATTAGAACCTTCATTAGCCAATCACTTTCTTTCTTGGCCCCAGAAATTGAACTCAGGATCTTGTGCTTGCCAGGCAGGTGCTCTGCTGCTTAGCCATCTCGCCGGCCCTTCCATCACTTTCTAAAGCCCATCAGGTAGACTTTGAGAGACATTTTAGATCCACAACGAGTATGCAGCACTTGCTATGTGCCTGGACATTTCATGCAACATTTCCAGTTACTCATATATGGGTCCTACAGGAACATTAGTACAGTAGTGCTGCCATGTATATAGATTAGGAAGCTTAGGCATAGTAAGCCTGCATAATTTTTGAGTTTAATCAAGAAGCATCTAGTTCTGCAGCCTGCTAACTCAAGTACACTGTCTATGACATGAGGCCAGTGAAATATACATCGCCTCTATGTTTTTGTGCAGCATATCTGCAGAGAAACATCTTGTTTCCATTTAAAAAGAAATCATTTGACATATTTATTTATTTCCTTACTCATTTTCACACAGGGCCTCTTTGTAACACAGGCTGTCCTTGAACCACTATGTAACCCAGGCTGGCCTTGAATTTATAGTGATCTTCCTGCCTCAGCTTCCCAAGTGCTGGGATTACAGGCATGCACCACCTCACCTAGGCTCATTTAAAAAAAAAAATAAATTTCTATTAATGTGCTTGAGGCTTACAGCATGGGGCAGAATATATATTGATAGTAAAGTGGTTACTATGGTGAAGCACATTAGGTTGTCATCTCACATATTTAATTTTTGGTGACAAAAGCACCATAATTGACTTACTTAATGAACATTTCTCATACAGTACAATTTTACCTATTATAGTATCCATGTTGTTCATTAGATTTTTTTTCTTTTTTTTTATATTTAGTACAGGGCTTATAGGGTCTCATTACATAGACCAGATTCGTAGTGATCCTCCTATTTGCAGCCTCCCAAGCACTGGGGTTACAGGCCTGCACCACCATGCCCTGTCTTGCTCATTAGATCTTGAGATCTATCTATCCTCTAGTCTGTTGAATTTATTGTATTCTTAGGTCTCCACCACCCTATTCCTTTTCTATTCCAGCTCCTGACAGACACTGTTTTATTCTATAGCTTTGTATATTTCACTTTTCTCTTCTATTTTTTTTTCTTTTTGTTTAGATTCCACAGGCAGGTGATGTCATGCAACATTTTTCTATGTCTGACTTATGTCACCTGGCATGTTATCCTAACGTTCATCCATGTTGTGGTGCCATCTCCTTTTTTAAAGCCCAGTAATGTTTCGTTTCATACAAGGCATGATAAACATGTGGTCAACATTTAAAAGAGAATTTTTAGTATAGTAAAATACGTATTGCCACTAATCTTCAAAACACTCCCCTTCATGGGGCTGGGTAGATAGCTCAGGGACACAAGTGCCTGCCTAGCAAATGCAAGGTCCTGAGTTCAATCCTGAGTTCCAGAAAAAAAAAAAAAAAAAAGAATCTTCTGTTACTTGGATTCAGAACATCCTAAATTATAGGGGTTGGGGAGATAGCTCCAACGCACAAGTGACTGCCTGGCAAGTGCGAGGTCATGAGTTCAAACCCTGGTCCCACAAAAAACAAACAAACAAACAAAGTCCCCCAAAACTATGCCCCTTTGCTTCAGACATTTCATCATTCTTCCACTTTCTAAAGCCATTCTGGAATGTCTCTAATCCTGAGTGTCTTTATTTGCAGGCTCGTGGTTGTTTCAATGTCTGAATTGTTTCAAAATATTTACTTTTCGTGGTCATTTTAACTTTGGGGAAGAGCCAGAAGTCCTGTGGTGCCAGACTGGATGAATAGCGGGGTGAGGCACGGCGGTGCTGCCTTCCTGTGCCGGCCTTTCCCCGGGTGACACTCAGCAGCAGCAAGTACTGGGGTCTCATCACACTTTTAAAGACATTCAGGACAGAGGATTATGGGAAGTATTTTTTAAAGTGGCAGGAATGGCAGGATCGGTATTTTTGAAGTAAAGGTGAGTATCTCGAAGTGGGTTAGTGGCGACGTCCCTTGCTACATTTTTTAAAACTTGCACTGTGAGTTTTGATTACATCGCCTGTGTGTGTGTGTGTGTGTGTGTGTGTGTGTGTGTGTGTGTGTGTGTGTGTGTATTGTTTCTTTTTCATTTCTTTTTCTGTATCTTCACTGTTGTGACTAATACTACAGTGACCATGAAAGTATAGATATTTTTCAGTGATCAGTTCATCTTTCTTCAAGTGTATATCTAGAAGAAGGATTACTTCAACTAATTTTTGAAGTCATTAATTGACTACAAATTGACATCATTATTTTTCTTCTGTAGTCAGTAAAACAGAACTATTGAAGTAAATAATGTTTTAAGACGAATTTATATCTCTGTCTAATGGGTTTGATTTCTTTGAATCATCTTGTGACAGCTGATTTAATTGTATGTCAATCTTTTGGCTGCTGGGATGAATTTCCTGGTCCTCTGTAACTTAAAGGAAGAAAACTTTTATGTCTCAGTTTTGGAGGTTTTGAGACACGGCTGGCTGGCTCTGAGGCAGAAATACGATGAAGACGGTAGCAGAGTGAGGGTGCTCTACTTGTGGTGGTGGGGAGCAGTCACTGAGGAAGGCACCAAGACCAGGTTCTGGTCCCCATATTAAGGAAGGTGCTGCCCTCATGAGTCAGTTAGCTCTCCAGGACTCCTCCTCAAATCAAGCCAAACCGACAGTCAAAATCAACCAGCACCATCTTTGTGGTTCCATTCTGCAGCGTCCCCTCTATTAAATACTGAGAAATTTGTTGTATAACTGGCTTTATCCCCATTGTGTCCCATGGGAGTTCACACTGAAGGAATATCTGGGTAGTGTGTTATTTGCTTTTATGCTTTCTAATATCTGCACCAACTCCAAGCAAAGTATTTAAATATAAGAAATGTATTTTGTCATGCAGTACAGGGATAGTACTAGCTTAATTAATTAGATAGAATGAACTCATTAGAGATCTAGTTTCTTTCTACATGTCTCTGTTATTTTCACTATCATGACCTCTTTTCCCAACATTGGGAAAAGCCCCAACCTTGCTGTCATAGCCCCAGATGCCACATGGAGACACAGTAAGATCCTGCAGCCTGTGATTGTGTTTCTGTACCTCTGCTTATGAGCATAATAAACTCCTAGAGGTCTCTGTTTGCCCGACTCTTCTGTCCCCTTAGAAAACTCCATCAAGTGCTTATGCTGAGGGCACTAAAAGGACTGTGACCATACCTGAATCAGGCTCCACTTGTGGGTGAGGGTGAAGTTAGAGTTGCTGAGGAAGGAGAAGGTATCAGTGGCTTTTGGATGGATAACTAAGAGTGACACATAGGGGGACGTGGCAGTAAGTAATGGCAAAACTATACCAGAAGGGAAATTAAGGGAAAGCTCTGGAAACCATCAATAACCACAATGCTAATCTTTTTAATTTATCTGGAAGAAAAGGGGAAGAACTGTAACTTATTTGTGTCATCTAAATGGTTTCTTGTTCTGGCAAATTGTCCTCCTGCTGTTGATGAAGATAATTATTCCATTTGCGTATTAGAGTCCTGCTAGCTTAATAGACCCCTAATGAAATTAGCAGAGAGTTTGTGCTTCATTATACAACTTTTATAGATAAAAAGTGGTTATTACGAACACCTACAAGTGTTTTCATTCTCAATACTTACATATTTTATTTTATGTTATTATTAATAATATTATTATTAAAGACAATTTGGCTATAAGATCTTATCAGAGTCCTTCCATTTAACAAGTGAGAAATAAGTTGTATATAGTTGACTACAAATTTTCTAGCATTAATTTGACATTATTTTCTGGAATTTGATTTTAGTTTCTAGAATTTCTTTTTTCTTCTTCTTTTTTTTCTTCCTGGTGGTGTTATCACGATAGAAAGAATTAAAATTCAGAGTATTTGAATTTTCAAAATGCAGTAATTTGAAGTGCTGCTTAATTTTATGTACAATAACACAATTCTGTCTTCTCACTGAGGCTTAAGACTTGAAGGAGAAGCCCACGGACAGGGAAGGGAGACGCAAACCCTCTGCTGAATCCTGGGAACAGAAGAATGGAGAGTGAGGGCCTTGTCGGGGGGTGAACGAGCTGCACGCTCTCAGTGGTGCTACAGAGCACACAGTAGATGCGGTGGTGAGGGGAGATGAACAAAACAGGCTGGAGCTCTGCATGGCAGGAGACAGGTGAAAGCAGCCAATACTACAAAGAGTGGCTCCATGGAGCTCTCGTACCATTAGGGGAGAGCAAAAGAAAAGAAAAAGTTTCCAGATGCTTCTTTTCTTGTCTATGTTTGACTTTTCCTTTCCAGACCTTCCCCTTCTTATCTACCCATGCCACAGATTTGCCTTAGATATCACTCGAGTCCTCTGATCCTAATGTTCACTGGTTTATAAATTATTCCTGGCTTCAAGGTGCACTGGGGTTGGTGGGCAGGAGCGCCACTTCCCTATTCAGCCTTTGACACCCAGTGCAGTGTCATAGACTAGTCTGCACTCAGAACTGACCGAATTTCTAAGCCTCTGCTCACAGGTTTTAGCTTGAAGAAAATACAACCCAAACACAACATTTTGTGAATTATTTCCAACAAAAAGGATTTGTAGCCTAGAAGGCTGGGGAGGGGGGCAACTGCTAATACTGATGGTCTCAGTCAAGGGTTGTCTTTCAGTCCTATGCTCTACAATACGACGCTGACAACTCCTTCCATCAAGAGGTGGAATCTACTTCACTACCCTTGGATTTAGCTGCCTTAGTAACTTTCTTTGGATAACTGAATAAGAAAGAGAGGTGTTAAGCCAGTTGTGATCTTAAGTTTCAAAACACATTGGTGTTCTTCAGTTCTTTCCTGGAATCCTGCACTGACTTATGAATAAGCCTGGGATAGGATAAATTA
>PVKN010023222.1:0-14874 GCA_004027915.1 Capromys pilorides | reverse complement strand
TGTGTGTGTGTGTGTGTGTGTGTGTGTGTGTGTGTGTGTATGTGTGTGTGTTTATTTCTGGGCTTTTCTTTTCCAGAAGGTTTTGATGGGGGCTGCACTGTATCTTAACTGTCAAGCTATTTTTTCCTTGCTAGCTTTCATTTGTATTTTTCCTCACCTTTCCGAGACCTCTTACCTCTCTTCTCTTAAATCTACACTCACCACAGAGCAGACATAATCCCAGATTTTCAGTAAATCAACACTATATGCTCCCCACTGACTGAGAGAATTTGATACTGACAGACTGTTATATCTAAAGGAAAAATACTGCCATGCTTCCTCACATTCTTCGCCTGCAAAAGAAGGCAGGGTGGAGGTGTGTGGGATCCATTATAAATTAGGGAACACAGAGCCCATGATTCCTAATGTCTGTTTCATGAAAGTGGATGTTGTGTTACCCTCGCCTTGCCCACATCTTTGACCAAACAAACCTCGGGGCCTGGAGTATTTCCAAGTGCAATTAGCTCCCTTCAGTATGAGGGGCCTGGTGATTTATTCTGACCATAGCAAGGGTAGAGGCCACTGTCTGTGAGAATGCTCAGCCCTGTGTGTGGGAGACAGAGGCTGAAAGGTGGAGACTTTGAATGCCACACATCAACAATGTGGACAATTCTGGGATGTCTTTTATGAATACACATCCTGGCTGTGGGGTTGAAAGAGCAATTTTCTTTTGTTATTCATCTCGGTGTCAATACGAACGTGGTGGCAGGTTTCAGCCTTTTGTTACTGGGTCAGAATTACTAAGAACAGAACTGGCTATAAAGGTTCTGGCCTGACCTTGACTTTTGATAGCAAGGCACTGGCTCATGCTTCGATTTAGAACTGACTGCCTTCTGAGAGCTTGGAACACGGCTGGATATGTGGCTGGCTGCCCAGTGGCCAGAATCCAATGGGTGCCCACAGGCGACAGAAGAGGTACACAGGCAGCGAACACAGTACTGGGTCCACAGAGAGCAAACGTGCCTGGGGCATGATAACTGACAGCCATACTGGCCTTAGTTGTATAGGAATGCAATTGATGTCTCAGAAGAAAGAACATTCAAGACTGAGACCCTGTTTGGCAGACTTCAATTGGAAATGACCACCAAGAGATTGGGAGCTGCTCAAAGGCAAGAGTCAAGCTTCTTCCAAGCGATAAACACTACTCCCGAAATCTACTCCAAGTTGTGTATTGGGAAGGGTGAGAATTTTCATCGGAAAATCCAGTTACTATGGGTAAAGGAGGCAAATCTGTAGTCTTTGGAAACTCACAAACTGCATCCTCCTATTAAAGTCTCTTGAAATCTTTGTGAGATAAAGCTCTATTTAGCATCGCCCATATTTGTTTGGTCAAAGGACTTCCTTCTCCCCCTTCAGGACACACATGAAACCCAGCCAGAACTGCCTTGGGGAGAGCTTTCCCAGCCCTGGGCACCAGGCCTGGCATGGAATAGATGACAGTAGGATCTCTTCCTTTATCTCACAAACAGATACTGGGCCTCAGGCATTGTTCTAGGCCCTGGGGCTATGAAAGGGAACTAAATGGACCAATCTGATGCTCTGCTTCCTTTCTCTAAACTCTCTAACTTGAATCTTTTAGAGTCACTGTCAGCGAATAGGAACAAGCTGGGGCCGAGCAGTGACCTGGCAGTGCACAAGACCCAGGACAGGGTCAGGACTTGGTGACACCTACGGGGTTCTTTGGCAGAAGACAATCAGCCTGTGCCATGGGGTGCACAGGGGTTCCCAGGCCAGGGATAATTCCATTCAGCCCCATGGACCTCCCACCTGCTGGTGACACCTTAGCTCTGCAGGGCGTCACGCTTTGGTCTGTCACTTCTACCCCTGTGGCTGCCATAGCTGATGAACCTGGTGGTAAAATCACTCATTTTCACTTTTGCTCGGTTTCCTACATGTAGCAAATAGGGATGATTCATAATATTCATCTCCCATTTCATATCCCCTTCGGGAGATACCAACCTCTCGGTAACACATAATATAGTGCCTAGGCCCTCTGGGCATTCAAGAGTGTATTAAATTATTTCATAAAAGCAGAATTTCATTCCTCTCACTTCCTCCTTTTCAGCCTTTATGTATATTATTTTTCCATAGGCAATGTTTCTCTCCTGGTTGCTATTTTGTTTTCTGAGAGCAACGGCTGATGAAAGGAAACCACCTCCCATCCTCTGTGAAGTTGAAAATCTCCCAACTTCCCTTTGGGTGCCCAGCAACACCACTGAGCGCCAGTGTGCATCTGTCTCCTCCGCTCACTTTCTCTGGACCCTCTCTGTGTTTTTAGTAATTGATTAGGGGCCCTGCCGAGGTCTCCTGCACCCACCGCGGTCTGTTCATTTGTGATGACCACACGTCCCGCACAACCCACTGAGATGTCAAAAGCTGCTATTCAGAAGCTGCTGATCCACTGAAGTCAGTTTGGGCTTGTAAGCCTCCCCACCCCGCTACTCTTCCTGGATCTTCCTGAGATCCTCCTGACTCCTGGGTTTGGCCAGCAGGGAGCTCAGACTCAAAGCGCTGGAGCAGGAATGTAAGGGTTTGCTCTGGCTCCGAACACTCTGACCCAGCCCACCTAACTATGCTTGGAAATGCGAAGCAGGTGCCAGTCACAGGTTAGATTTTCTCTCCCTCGTGCCTCTTTGTTGCTACATTGCTTGCAGATGTAGGTTCTCTTCTGCACTGGAGCCTCTTTGCTTCCCATGGTTTCATTCCTGTCTGCACTTCTCGGGAGCGTCACACGTGAGTGTTAATCAGTAGCCATAAGTACTAGACCTCCTCATCCCCTTCATCACTACTGCATATCAAACACTAGTTTCCTGGATTCTTCAAATACAAAGAAGACAGAGGAAAGACACATACAGAGAGAGAAAGGGGCAGGGGAGAATGTGCTGAGATTTTGAGAAAGCTAGTCCAATTCAGAAGCTTCCATAAGTGGACCTTGGGAGGAAGGTGTTCATCTAAAAAAGTGAAGAAGGCTCTGCTAAGATGCCAGGTAGTAGTCTTGGTCCATGTTCTAGATATCAGGTGATCAGAAATGTGTGGGGATCCAAGTAAGTACAGATAAAGTGGATGAGACATTGTGATACTGGTACAGGTATCCTGGTTTTGCTATTAACCAAGATGGTACCAGTAGGGAACGACAGGCAAATGGTGCATGGGTCCACTCTGCAATAACACTGCAACTTCTTGTGAAGGTAGAATTAATTCACAATAAATATTTTTACACCTCACATCATAAAACTAAGCAAAATTCTTTACTTCCAGAAATGTAATTCAAAATTTGGTGCTTGAATCCATTCTACAACACCTAGTATTTCTCACTTTAAAAAAAAAAAATCACTGTAGGCTTAATAAAGCAGCAGGCCCTGAAAATGTACTGTTAGTATGTTTTCACCCTTGGATTAGAGAATAGATGTTGGACACATGAGTGAGTGGATGTGAAAATGGAGAACCCTCCACACCCACTACATGGCAGGGGAGTCAGGGCTGCCTCTTCTTAAAGCAAAATGGCTTGCAACAGTTTGGAATGGAATGTAGAATCTCAACAAAGAGGGCGACTGCTACATTTGATTTTATAAACAGGGCATATTACAATACACAACCATGATCATAATAATGATGATAGTGTGTAGTCACGAGATTTTCTATTTCTGTGTCCCTATTCTAAGGAACAGGTGAGAAGTTTGATGATGAAGAGAGGGAGGCCAGTATAACTATACATACAACTTCTTCAAGCCTTTGTGGGCATGTGGTTGTCCCTAAGAGCAGAAGTTGGCCTACAAGACCTGGTATTTAATATCCAAAATGGAATAATTCCATCAGAATAAAGTAAAGAACAGGCTGAGAAATTAGAGTAGGAAAACTCAGTCATCTAGAAGAATGGACTGTCCATAGGAGCTCTTTCTAGTGTTTTCCATCTTCTTTCCATAAGTAAATAGCCCTACCCACCCCATCAAGCTCATTCTGAATCTGCCAGGCTGGGAGGATCTCTGTTTACCCTTGACCATGTTGGGGGTGGGGATACAGAGCAACCCCCAATGGAAGGCAAAAGCAGCTATCTGTCCTGTGCTCAGGAACAAAATGTAGCCCTGTAAGAAAGCCTCATCAAGAATTCAAGATGCGGCCCTTGAAAGGATAGTCAAACAACTTCTGCACAATCCAAAAAGCTCGGAAGACACAATGATGAAAATCACAAAGCCTCCTCCAAACAGAGCCTCGTGGCAATTAAGAACTCCCTATGAATTAAAGTTCTCAAAAGAAAATGAAATGCCTCCTCAGGGTACACTGCTTCTCAGCTAATGATGCATCCTGGCACAAGCTGGATGGTCACTTACGAGACATAGAGTGAAAGGACCAAGTGTCAGAATAGAGATTGGAACTGGGGTGATGGCCAGTCTCAAGCTTCCCAAATCTGAAGCCGCCTCCTTCAGCCAAGGTCAGCAAGGACTGCTGAGGAAGGTATGAGACCCAGGCAGAGACAAGAGTTGGGTGAAGCAGGTGACAGATGCTGTCCATTGGTGTCTCCCCACCAGGACTTAACAATGACTGCAGTGGATGCTGGCTGCTTCTTTTCAGTTCTGACATGTAGAAAGCACACCTTCTTCTTGGTGAGGAAGAGAAAGCAGAAGGACAAGGGACCACGCTTCCTGCATGCTCCCCCAGAGCTTTTATTTCACTTCCAGTGAGCAGGTAGGAGGGGAAATCACATAAAAACCAGCATTCTGTGAAAAGGACCAACCAAATCACAAGACAGCAGAGGATCAACATTGTCTCTGGAAAAGAATTTCAATCTCTCCTCCAAAGTTTTACTCTTCTTTTTTTTTTTTTTTTTTTTTTGGGGGGGGGGTACCGGAAACTGTGTCAGATTCTAAACAGGAAGGGTGGTGCTAAGTTCCAAGCATCCATAGTGTGGCACAAAGATATGCCTAAGCTCTGTTGTCCTAAAGGGAATGACTTTTTTTGCAGGCTTTGATTCTAATATCATAACTCCAGTGTTGTGCAGTGACTCCTGTGAAATTATTGTGCCTAGGTCCAGGACCATTTTTGCACAAGTAGATAAAGATTTAAGAGAGAAATGACTGGGAAACGTGTGCTGGGTTCATGTAAATAAGACACAAGGTTTCCATGCCCTTCTGCTCTCACAGGGGACTCATTCCCTAGCACAGTCTCGTTGTAAAACAATCCACTTCTGAGGAGGTCAACAGTGAAAAGTTTGTCTTCTGAAATTAGTAATCAAAGAGTGAAAATAATTAATAGAGAAAACAGCACAGTTCCACACTGCGTTCCCATGTAGATGTCTATAGAACAATAAATCAGTAGGGGAAAGAAACAATATAGGCATTTACAATTAGGCCTCATGCATAATGCCCTGGAAGGAGAATTTGTGTTAAAAAAAGACAACATCTGCTGCAAGTTGGTTTATAAATAATACAGCCAGATATTCAGGTAATGACATGACAGACGGTCTCTTGTGTCCTTGTCCTTTTGTGTCCGGTGCTGCATGTGCTTACATCTCGCAGCTTGTGACATACACACTTGGTCTGCCTGTGTATGGGCCATGGGCGTCTCTCTTCTCCAGTGAAATACTTTCTTGCCCAAGCCACAGCATTCCACAGCCACGACCCAGATATCCAGAGAAATCTGCTCCACTCGGTTCTAATTGATCCCTCACTGTGAGAAGGCGACGCCTGAAAGCCGCGCCGTCAGACGCACGCTCAGTACTTTCATCCATGAACCAATTTCTTTTGTGTTGACACCGAGGCTTGACAAAAAGAATGATGGTGAAGGTCAAGTGAATGAAAGCTAATTCTAAACAGTGATGGATGAGCCAGGCTTGGGCTCTTTCTTCTCGAGGATGTTCCGCTCAAAGGTTGGGTATTTCCCCCCCATTTTTAAAAGTCCCATAATTCTGAAATTAATGAAGTTATCAGGGACCCGGTATTTGCAGGGGTGCTTTTCTTTTCTTTTGTTATTCCGCTCTTCACCTCTGTTGGCAGCAGCGTGAGTGATGGCCTTCAAGCAGACGATTCTTCTTTGCCATGAAGGAACTGATAAATACTGCCTGTCTCTGCAATAAATTGTGCATGAAATAGTCCACTCTGGTAATCTGCAGAGTTATGGTAAAGAACATGGTGTTGTGCAGAAATACAGCAAAACCGCAATTAAGTGAAGCCAAACGAACAGCAGCCTGGACTATGCTTTTGCTTATGTGCTGCTGTTCATTGCAGTTTATCTCCTACTTCAGGGGAAACAGTCATACAACAAAATAAGGCGCTGTCTGGGGCTTAATCAGAAAGTTCATTTTCTGGTTATTTAATGTAATTAGTAGAGATTTATTCCAACCTCTGGTACCCTCTATGTCTTCTGTCCTTTGCTATGAGCATTACCATTTATAATGATGATCCAGAGACCATGCAGGACCCAGAATGCTCAAAATAAAATAAGCTTACTAATTTTCATTGCTTACAACAACAACAACAAAAACAACTGACATTATATACATTCTTGTCCATCTAAGACAGAATTAAAATCTGGGAAAACTAAAATCTAATTTGGAGATCTCAAACTTCAGTTTTACTACACAGATGCTTTCATTTAGAGATGTGTAACCCTTGCCCAAAAAAGTTATTATGAACTTTTAGTCCAATTCTTATTGGTCCATTTGGAAAGGTGCTTTAGGCTTCAGGATTTCTCTTGAAAGTGTTCATAGTATTTTTTCTGTAATGTATACACGGTCTTAGATGTCTTTCTCTAGGACTATGGCACAAAAATACTGCCTGGATTGTGGAACAACTGAACATATGTTCTTTCATCTATACATATTTATTTCATATGGGCTAGGAAGATGTTCCTAAATGTGTATGTCCTTGCTGTGGACCTCCATTAAGATGGGCTTGGATGTAAGTCATCCACAATAGGGTATAAATTCAAACCATGTTGATTCTTCTGAGATATTCCTGGAGTGCATATTGTTTTAAGAGGTGAAATTTAAAAATGTCCACATTAAACAAACCTAAGTCAACAGGCATTGTGAAGGGGAGTACGAATCACTAAGTGCCCTGGCATTGTTGCTTATAATGAAACTTGGAAGCTATCCAGTAGCCCTTTGCAGTGTTTTAGGCAGATCTCATCTGAAGTGAGGCCGGTTATCATGATTTCATAGATGAGACCCAGAGAGGGTTAACTTAGGTGCACAGGCTCACACAAGCAGTATAGGGTCAAACCCTTAAAACCAAGTTTTCTGGCTCCCAAAATAGGGTTTTGTAAATACAAGACTAATGGAGAAACATATTAAAAAGAACAGGAAATAGACAGGGCTTGCCACTGGTCTTCACAATGAAATTCTTGAAAGAAAAAAAGCAGAGAAAAGAAATCCCTAGATCATGAGTTCTTGTGGTAGTAGCATGGTAACGAATACCCCAGGGCCTGATGAAGTAAAACCACTGTCAGGTGTCTGGAGATCAGCTGGGGTCAGCTGATGCCTCTGGGTTTAGCTTCAAGCTTTAGTTCGGGTCTAGGACTGCTCCATGTGTCTCATCTTTTTGGATGAGACCATTTTCTTACCATGGCGATGGCCGCAGCATAGGAGGAAAAGATTGACCACTTCAGGAAACTTCACATCTCTGTGTCACTTCCAATATCATTCTGTTGACTGTAGGGAAAGAATAATCCCACTGGTTGTTAGTAGGGAACAGATTCCTGTGACAAAAGAGACTAACATGAGAAAACAAACAACAGTTTATTAACATGTGTTTTTCATATATACATGGGAATTATCAGAAGAAGAGATGGATTTGAATTCTGGCCTATAAGAGATCTCTGACAAATCACAGTAGATTTTTTGAGAAGTAACAAAATGGAGAAAGGAGCTTAGAGTCTCTAGAGACTTCAAGTTAGAAGAAGGCAAAGCAATGGCAAAGAAAGGGAGTTAGTAAAGCTTGTTAACATAGGTTCTTCTAGAACTATCTCCAGGCCGGTAAGGACCTTCAGAGGTTAAGCTTTGTTCTTCTTGGTAAACAAGGGAGTAGAAAGAAACCCTTTCATCTTTTTAAATGTATGCTTCACTTTCAGGCAAACAGAGGGAGGACAAGGGCCTTTCCTGCATCTGCTTCTTCTTGTTTATCTTTAGTTAACTGGGGTAGCAAATACTGCTCCCTCACAGAACAAACTGGAAAGTGGAACTCAAAGTTAAATGCACTGTTGTTAGCGTGAGGGGCCCCAGCCTAAGACACTCAACTGCCCCATCATGGCAGCAAGCTCAAAGTCAAGACTTCCTAGACTACATCAAATCTGGGTTTGGCTCCTTTGAAACAAGGACCAAGGAACTCAAAGAGCAGGTTATGTGCATCCTCCCTCCACCCCAATGCTCTGTGGTAGAAGAGGATCAGGCCCACTTCTCCTTGAAGAAGAAAGGATGGAAGGTCTAAAGCTGCCATGAACTCAGAGCAAGCATGATGGTCTACTGTGTGGTGGTAACACAGGTGGCCCCCTGGGAAGGGGTGCTTCATGATTAGGTTCCAGTTCTGCTCCAGATGCCCCCATCACAGGTTGATTTTTCTCTACCACTGTTGGTCCCACCTTCTGGGAGTGTTTTCCTTTTGTAACATTCTCCTCATCCACTTCTGATAAGGACAACAGAGATACATTCTCCTTCAGGATGAGCAGCTTTCTTAGAGCACTTTCTGTCTCTAGAAGCATGGGATTGCAGAGGACGATTTACAACACAAACGACCAACAGTGTTTTTACCAAAAGTTGCATAGCCTTTCTATATATTTAATTCTGGTCAACTCGGTGTACCAAAACCAAGCTCACAATGATTTCCAAGCTGCTCTCTCTAGATTCAGTTGTAAGAATTTGGACATCACCAGAAATCTGTGGATGTTCACGACTGCCTTTCTCTAAACTCTTTATTCAGCTGAGAAGACATACTAGCCACTGTCTTATTTTGTTCATTGGAAAGAAATAAATGGGTGTTGCAGCCATCTCTCAGGTTTATAAATATAAATATAAAGGACTTATCTTTCCAGCAGCACCATGGATCTTATTTTTTCTCAAAGTTTCTGTCATAAGGTTGTGTCTTTGATTTATTAAGAATCAGTTTTATTTCTCACAATATAGATTTTTCTATATTGCCTGAAAGTTCTGCTTGCAGAAACAGCCAACTGCTTTCTGAGTTCTTCCCTTTCTCAGAATTTATCAAACATAGCTAGAAGCAACAGTTCAAATTTTCAACATTTTGCTTGGTGTTGTTCCACTTGATTTATGAATTTATTAAGTGCATAATCTACCTTCTGAATGGTTTATTTCTCAAAATACTTTACCGTGTTTGCATACTGGTAATAGGGACATACCTGTGTCATGCGTGGGCTTTCGTTTTGTTTGATTTGGGGGCATTCTTAATAGTGCCTATAGTTATTTTTATTTCATTTGCTCTTTGCTCCCCCTAAAATTGTGCTGTATTTTAAATTCTGGTATAAGGTAACCTGTTTTCAGTACCATGTCCCACACTCATCATTTGACCACCATATTTTTCCATAGCAAGTCAACTCAAAATGTGATGGCTTTTAACAACACCTATGCTGATATGCATGCATCCGTGGTTCGCCTGGAGGTGGGTGCAGCCAGCCCGGGCTCAGATGGGCTCAAGTCCACATGGAAGGTTGGGTCCACATCTGTACCATGAGTCGCTCATCCTTAGTAAGTGAGTAGCCTTACTCACTTCTGGACTTCTTACAGTGATAGCAGAAACCTGGACAGATGAAATGCCTGTGCATGAGTCTAATCTCTTAACATCCCACAGGTGACAGTGAGGTAGACCCAGCATTGGCTTCCTGGTGGCCAGAGCAATTTCCTACAAACTTAGTGACCAACTTTTCATCTGTGATCTTCAGTTTTGTACATCACAAGTCCAAGATGAGTCTTGTTTCTTACTGGAAGATCCAGGAAAGGATCTGCTTCCAAGTTCACCCAGTTGTTTGCCAAATTCTGTTGCTTGCTTAGGAGGCCTGCCTGCGGTCCCTGTTTCTCTATCTAGCAGGATCCTGTCGTGGACCCTAGAAGCTGCTTATAGTCTTTCCGTGGCTTTCTCCTCTCTGTGTTTGAAGCCAGCAAGGGCATATCAAGTCCTCTTCAGGCTTCAGGTGTCCCCAGTTTCCCTTGTGCCGCATCTCTTCTGCCCTCTTCTGCACCCCACCATGCTGACTGAGTGCAGCTAGAGTTGGGTTTCCATGTTAAGAACCCTTTGATTAAAATGGGCCTTCACTGAAAAGCTAGGCACTATTCTTGATTTAAGATCTGTGGGCTTAAGTCTATTTGAAAAAAAATCCCTTCAAGCTGTAAGTGCACACTTAAACAGCCAGTGTCGTTAGACTTTTGTTTTGGTCCATCATAGACCCCAAATCAAGGAGCATAGATAAGCACTCTGCCTGACGTAAGGTTAAAGCAAACCGCGTGGCAAGCCACTATCAGTGGCAGAAATGAAGGGAGTATAGCCTTATCAGAGAGAAGGTACAAAGAAAGAATATTTGATAAATCAAAACCAGGGGTTAGAGCAAACATGGTGTTGTCTGCCTGTATTCTCAGCACTTGGGAGGCTGGAGCAAGAGGATCGCTTCAAGTTTGAGGCCAATCTGAGCTATATAGTGAGTTCAGGACCAATCTAAACCACAGAACAAGATTTTGATTCAAAAAAGAAAGAAAACAAAAACAAAAACAAAAAAACAAATTGGGCATAGTGGGACATGCTCATACTTCCAGCACTTGGGAGACTGAAATAAGAGGCTTGCTGAGAATTTGAGTCTACTCTGGGTTACACAGTGAAAATGAACTTAAGGCAAGCATGAACTATACAATGAGTCCCTGTCTCAAAAAAAAAAAAAAAAAAAAAAAAAAAAAAAAAAAAAAAGAGCAAAGGGGCTGGAGCGATGACTGACAGACTAAGCACCTGCTTAGCCAAGTGCAGGGATCAGAGTTCAATCCCAACACCAAATGCTGCACCAGCCCGACCCTGGGCAGCTGAGCCGGCCACCGTGTCAGACCGTGATGGTGCATGGCTGAAATCCCAGCACTGGGGAGGCTGAAAACAGGAGGATCTCTACAAGAGTCTGAGCTGCATAGTGAGACTCGTACTAAACACACACACACACACACACACACATATATGTCAACATTCTTCTGCAAATAGCCAAAGATATTTTGATACTTGGGAAATAGATCTCCATTTTAATTCAAAAACAGCCGTGTTGCATCATAAAGGAAAGAGCGTGACTGTGTTGGGATCATCTTCGCTTTCAGCTACACAGCTCGAAGGCCAGCACTCTGGGAGGCTAGAAAAGAGGCTCTCACATTCGAGCCTAGCTTGGGCTACTAGATGAGACCCTGTCTCAAAATCAAGAAGAACTGGAGCTCAATGTAAGGCCCAGGTTCAATCACCAGTACTGCAAGCACAAACAAAAACAAAAAGGTCCATAACTTTATTAATAGAAACAGATGAGGACCCGAGATATTAGTTTTTATCAAAGGAATCTAGGCGGCCTTTTACCTAAAACTTCCTGCAAAGCGGTATGGTTTAGCATTTAAGAGAGGCTTACCAGCTGAAACATCTCACGTGATTACTATCACTGGATGCTCTACTTGCGTAGGCAAATAACAGGGTCCCCAGGAACTCTCTGGGTGTCTGCTGTGCATTGCTCCTACGTTGGTGGCTTAAGCAGGTGCAGCTTTTGGTGACCATGTCCCTTCTTGCCAGGCATTGGTGACTTCCCTATGTAAATTTTGCTTTCATTCCCCATACATGCATACAGTACAGAAGAGACAGACTAATCTCACTGAAATTTTCTATCATCTTTCAGGAATCGGAATGGCCTCCTGAACTCTGGCAATGCTCATCATGTGGAGAGATGCTGGTCAGAAAGCTCAAGACCTTTAAGGTTCAGTTCATTCCACCCTTATAAACACTGAATGTCCCCTGCGAGTCTAACAAGAGACTAGCAAAAATGACCACCAGGTCCTTTACATGGCCCATTCATTGACTGTCATGGGAGCCATGTGGACAGGCTGGGCTGGGCCTCATGGCATTATCTCCTAAGTACTTAACTTTTCAGAGCATTTGCTTATGGAGTATTAAGCTTTTTCTTTGTAACAGCTGATTAAAAGATTGCTATTACTGAAGCAAACAAAGATTTAAAAACAAAAGCAGTTAGTAGCTTTTATCCATCATCAAGGAATTAACCAATTGGCAACAAGTGAGACAGCTCAATTTCTTTAGATATCTGAGACCTAAATGGCTTAATTGGGGAGGCATGTGAAAAGGAACGGAATGACATTCATTATGGATTAAGTTAATACATTTCAGACCCATCACATGGCTTAATTTAACAAATGCCACATCTTACTGTTTGGCAGGAAACGGCATCTCACGCACATCATTACCAGTCTGCCTTGAGTCAGGCAGAAAGATCGACTCCAGCTGAACCCTGTTAATCTTAATGATGCTGTGCCCTGCCTGGCAACAGTCTGTCTGGCTGGGACATTTAGGGCTCTCTCAGTGTACTGCTGCCAGCCGCCGCCCCAGCACCTCCTCCTGCATGGTGATACTGCAGGATTTTTGTGAAGACAGGACACCAAGGCCCCTTTCCCCCCCCCCAGGAAGACTTTACTCATGCATGCACTGACTCAGCAGATTCACATCCCAAGGCTGAGGGCGGAGCATGACCGAGGTGCTCTCTTTTACACAATTTTTGGGTCTTTGTCTCCCTTATATGGGCATCCACTACCATGTACAGTGTGGTTGGCTCTGTTAGTATTCTGCAGTCTGGTTGGTTATGATTTACGCTGCAGAGTCACATCAGAACTACACATGTGTACACAGACGCTGGTCATGTTGCCTTGTAAAAAGTTCCCACACGCACGTAGGGAGGATCCTTCTCACAGCGATGCTCAGAAGGAGACGCAGGACCATGGGCTAACCTTTTCACCCAAACCCATCTGCAGTGGAGCTGTTAGTCCATGGTGGGAGAGCCAGATTCATCCTGCCATGACTGACACTTGGTTTTAAACAAAGATGACTGATGAGCACATGCTTTACCTCCTTAGATCAGTGTTGCTGTCTTTCCATGTGGGAAAAAGGACACTGAGGAACTTACAGGAAAATAGAACCGATTACTATTTTTTTATATTATTATTATTATTAACTAACTTCTACATGCTAGAGACTCTACATGCCTTATTTCATTCACTCCACAGAAAATAACTGCTTCTCCTGAGCTTGCTGATGAGGAATTTCTCCCAACAGAGTTACATAACTTACCTGTAGGAATACATGAGACAGAAGACCTCTGACCCAGTGACTTGGCTCCGGTCTTTCAGACCCACCTCCCGCTCCGCCAAGCTGCCTCTGGAGAGCGGTGCTTTATACACAATACCCAGAGCATTGCTTCTCCTCTGTGCCCCAACCAATAGGTGTCAGTTTCAGCTATCATCAGTACCTGGCTCAGAGATGGTGGATGTCACTTATCATTAAGAAGGGAGGCTGCTCATGTACCACCTTCTCTCTGTGAGAAAATATGCGTGAGGAATTCTGCCAGCTTCCTTTGTGTGTTCTAGGTCTTCCTGTACAAACAGAGCCAGGGCGGCTTCCCTTTCCATGGGGTGTGGGCCATGGGTCTTGCTTGGAGGAGCCCTCAAAAACACAAAGAAGGTAAAAATAGCCTGCTTTAGTCTTTATTTTTCCTTAACGACCCACATATAAGTCTAAGAGTGCTACATTAAAACAACAACAACAACAACAAGCCCACAACCACAGTGACAGCAACCATAAGCATCTGTTTCTTGCATATTTATCGACAGCTGTACAGTGTTGCAGGACACTGGCAGAGGCCTTGGCTGCTGCTGCAGGGAGCAGGGCTGACTGCTGGGCAGAGGGGACAGGCTAATTTTGTTGAACACAAGTAGGTTTAACTTTTTTCCGTGTGCCTCTACATTTTCTGTGAATAAAGGGACATTTCTACTCGTGGAGGTGAAGTAAGCATAAGAGAAATAATGCAGACACCCTGTCACTTTGACCCATAATTCTTGGCCAAATAGAGTCACATGGGCCTAACCTTTCCCCTCCCCTTATGGGGAGAGAAGGAGTGAATATTTCTGAAAACTTACCTGGTCTCCAACACATTTTGTCTAATGAATGGTCTACTAAAATGACTCCCACTAAGGTAGAAATGATGGTTTTATTCTTTTTAGTACCATGTAAAACAGGGACAAAAAATTTTACTTAAATAAAACAAACAAACAAAGACAATTCCATCTGGATGATTTTAGATGTCAGTGAAATTGAGGGAGGTTTTGCTGGGCAGGGATGTGTTGAAGATCATTTAGTTGCAAAGGAAATCATGCTTCTCTGATAGCGCCTTGAGACGGGGCTCAGAAACTTGAGGGCCTAGGTTACCACTGTTTGTGTAACATTTTATTAGAATAGAAGCATATCTATATATTTATCTACTGTTGTGGTATGTTTTGCCCTAAAACGGCAGAGCCAATCAATTACCTTGGGTACCTACAAAAAACAAGCTTAAGACATTTATTATCAGGCCTGTGAAAAAAATGTTCACTAACTCCTAATTCAAACCACAAGGATTGCAAAGTAAGCACTTTCATTTTACACATCAACATTGTCATTGTTGCTTTTTCATCCTTATTTCTGTGGCCTCATTGTTGTCATATGGCTGCCATAGCTCCAGAAACCACATTTTATGTTTAAGAAAGGAAAAGACATTGTGCCAAAGAATTGTTTTGTGTGTTTCATTTTAACAAGAAATTCTCTTACATTTCATTAGGCAGAACTGATC
>PVKN010023221.1:0-14875 GCA_004027915.1 Capromys pilorides | reverse complement strand
ATAAAATCTGTAAGACTAAATCATGAGAAAAATAGAAAAATACCTGTTTTAAAAGGGTCCAAAACACAAGTAAGGAAATTGAATCAATAATCACAAAACTTCTTACAAAGAATTTCTGTACTGACTAGCTTAATGGGTGAGATTTATCAAAAAATTTCAGTATTAATGTCAATCCTTCCAAAATTCTTCCAAAAAGTTCAACTACAGAACATGTTTTTAAATTCATTTTACAAGGCCAGCATTGCCCCCATACCAAAGCCAGATAAAAACACTGTAAGAATTTGAAACTGTTTCCAAAAAAATTAAAGTTCTGTTAGAGTGAAAAAAATTTAAACACATAATAAATAAGTATAAAAAATAAAAATACTATAAGAAAAAAATTTATAGTACAACAGATACAGATGTCCTTAACGAAACACTACTCTCTGAGCTCAACAACACACTGAAAGGATTATTGCTTAGTCAAGTGAAATTATTCTTAGACAATGAAGTACAGTTCAGCACATTCACATGTGAGGCATCAGAGTAAAGCGTGAAAGTCACACACAGTCTGTGATCATTTCAGTAGTTGCAAAGAACATGAAGAAGTCAACAACCCTTTCATGGTACAGCTAATGGTCAATGCAGTAAGTATGCTGAAGTACATTTCAACATAATGAATTCCATATTTGGAAAACCTACAGTTACTACCATATCCAGCAGCAAAAATAACTGGAAGCTTTTTCTTTAAGATCTGTAATACGATGAATGTGACCACTCTCACTGCTCCTGTTCAATGCAGTCATGGAAGTCCTAGCAAGAACAATAACACAAGAAAAGAAAAAAAATATATCGAAATCAGAAAGGAAAACAGGAAACTGTTTACAGATGACTTCATCTATTAGATATAAAACCCTAAAGATTCCACCAGAAATCTGTTGGAAATAATAAGCAAATTTAGTAAAGTTGCCAGACTAAAGTCAGCATACAAAATTTGGTTGCATTGTTATACAGTAACAGCTAACTATAGGAGAAAGAAATTAAGTAAGATATCCACCTATAACAGCATCAAAAGGGAAATATACTTAGGAATAAGTGGAGCCAAGAAGGTGAAATTTTTTCTACATGTAAGACTGTAAAACAAAGGAAATTGTAATCAAAGGAATTGAATTAGAAACAAATAAATGCAAATATATAGCATGTACCATGATCTTGGACTGAAAATACTATTACAAATTCGTTCAACACAGTCATCACTGAGCTCCAAGGGAGGGGAGAGACTCTTCCCACTGCTGATAAACCCCTAACCAACCTTGTTAAGAAAATGAAAGAAAAAATCAAATTCATGCAATAAGGAACAAAAAAGATGAAGCCATTACAGATCCTATGGAAATTCAGATCATCATACCTACCTTGAAAATCTCACTCATATATGATAGAAAACACAGAAGAAAGGGACAGATTCCTAGAAACATAAGAATTACCAAGGATGAGTCAAGAATACATAAAAATTCTGAGTAACCAAATAGCAGTCAATGGAATTGTAAACGTAATTAAAAACTTACCAACAAAGAAAAGCCCAGGTTTTGATGGATTCACAGTTGAATTGCAGAAGAAATTTAGAGATTTAATGCCAATACTATTCATATTCTTTAGTGAAATTGAAAGCAAAAAAATTCTTCCTAACTCATTCCTGCAGGCAAGTATTACACTGATACCAAAGCTAGAGAAAGGCCTGACCAAAAAAGAAAACTACAAACTAATCTCCTCAATGAATATAGATTTAAAGATTCTTTATAAGATACTAGCAAACAGAATGCAATATAAGTCTGATTCATACCGGGAATGCATGGATGGTTAAATATATGCAAATCAATGAATGTAATACATCCCATGAATAGAGCCAGAGACAAAAATCCTGTGATCCTCTCAATAGAAAGATACAGAAATAGCTTTTCATGAAGTCCAACACTGATTCACAATTGAAATTTTGTTGGATTTATGACCCAGGTTCTTCAACAAATTTCTACAGAGAGGACAGAAAGAGGACAGGAACAGTCTAAGAGGTAAATATAGAGGCACTGTTTTTCAACTATTAATCTGTGTGAAAGTATTTGAAACAAAAAATATTTTGAAAATTAGAGAAATTAGATGCTAAAAGTCTTGGGAAATTTATTAGAAGTGTGTACAAGCTTTTTAACATGATTGAGACAATGTTGCCAAGATTACCACTGGGCGCATGCTAACGCAGAGGCCAAGGAATGCTCTGAGCTGAAATTTGCTGGAAATATTTCTAGTGGAGGGAAATGCATATGG
The DNA here is from genome assembly GCA_004027915.1 of Capromys pilorides. Lineage (NCBI taxonomy): Eukaryota > Metazoa > Chordata > Mammalia > Rodentia > Capromyidae > Capromys > Capromys pilorides. The sequence goes on along the minus strand of PVKN010023221.1, from coordinate 12,580 downwards.
GAAAACAGAAAGAAGGAGACTTCACTGTATTTTGAGAACTGTTGCCCTGGATAGATGACTCTTTGGAATGTATGACCCTACACTCTGTTCTTATCTACATATTTGAAAATTTTCATGCTATATCTACACATGAAAATTCATCAGCATTGTTGTCTTAAAGGAGAAATAAGGCATTAGCCAAAAGTAGGTTTCAGCAAGAATTTGCTGATAGAAAGCAGTGCTTGTATCACCTTGTACTTTAAGCTGGCTCTAAAAACTACAGTTACAGCTTTATGTTCCTGCTGCCCTATGAGGAAAGTTTGAAAACGAATTAAAACAAATGCATAAATTGCTAAGTATTCCTCCAACACAGAGCTGCGTGCTCTCCTCCCATGCTCATAATAATGATGGCAATGATGATGTAGGATTCCAAGGCCCTGTGGCACCACTCCAGGAGAGAATGTTTTTCATTGTTTATCTGCTATAAAGGGATGATTCACAGCTCTAATCCTAGAACTACGTATCCACTAACCTTTTCACAATTAACTTTCTTTTCTTTGTCCTGAAACTAAAGACTCATAGGAAAATACTATTGCTTATAAATAATGGTTAGCAAAAACTAATCACCTTCAAATCAAGTCCTTTCAAACAAAGAGCAAGTTTCCCAGAATTTAGCAACCTCTGCTTTTCAGAATTATCACCCAAACCTCAGGATGGCTTCCTATGTACATTTATCCTATGTGCTCAACTGCAGGGCATTAGGCTTTCCTTTCTTTCAAGGTTAGAAAGAGATTTCTTCATTTCTCTGAGTTTTGAGAATGGTAACAGAGATTAACAACAGAAGGTATAGATTTTTTACAAGAAATTAAAAAAGTAGGCATGTAGCTCTTCATTGCTTTGCAAATAATTTAGCCTCTATATACTATTTCCTAGGTCAGTTACAAGATGATTTTTCAAAATGTTTTCAGTTACTATGCCAAACAATGAAACTCTAAGTCATTTCCCAGTGGTTTGATTTATTATCAAGGGTTTCCTTGAAGGATTGAATAAAAACTTCCCTACAAACCTTAAGGCAACAAGAATTTTATAAGTTAGGTTATAAATATCAGTGGATGTAAGACATTTTTGCTTCACAGAGAAATGATTGACCATTTATTACCTGGCAGAAAACAGCTGAAAAGTAGAAATACTACAGATATCTACATGAATCAGGATGGAGTCAGTTTTCAGAAAAAAAAAAAAAAAAGAGAGACTGTTGAATATTTCTATTTTATAATCAAGTGATGTTCTTAATCCATAACATAACTGGCAAAATGCTTCCACCTCAGCTTTGGTATGACACATAAACACTTCAATGTAATTTTACGATGTTTATTAATGGATATGAAACACACACTCTCACTTCATGTCACTTGCCGGATGGACCCTTCACCATGTTTTCAGTGAGTTTAAATCACACCTAGTTCAATATGCTACTTATTCTAAAATCCTCTTTACTTGTTCAGCTACTCATTTTCCCTACAGTGCTGGGAAGCAGCTAGGGTTCTTCATTTGAATATCTCCAATCATGAAATCTGAATTATTTAATGAGTGCCAACCCTGCAGCAGGCACTGATTTAGTTTCTTTTTTAAAAAAATTAAAAACTTTTTTTTTTTGGTATTTAGTACAGGGTCTACAGGGTCTCACTGCATAGATTCACTCCTAGTAATTCTCCTGTTTTCAGCCTCCCAAGTGCTGGGATTACAGGTGCAGGCCACCACACCCAGTCTCAGTTTCCATCTCAGCCTGCCCCAGGGGCAGGGCTGGCATGGCATGCCAAGGATCGAGCCCCAGCCCCTGCACTCTGCCTACACAGGTGCCTTAGTCTGCTGAGCTATCTGGTGGCCCTGGTTTAGCTTCTGGGATACAGTATTAAACACAGTGAACAAAGTTGTTTGCTTTCAAAAGGCTTACATTCTACCAGTTCTTGGAATGCAACTGACCACTCTACACAAGTCACTATGAGAAATCATTTCCACGTGCAATGCAAAGATGCTATATTTTAATTATCACCTATATTTAGCTTTTGTATTATAACTATAAGTGTTTTAAAAGACAGTAGGCACAAAATTTTAGTCCTACATTTTTAGTGTGACAGTGAAAGGCAGATACCCCTGGGTTAGAGTAAGGCTAGGTTGAGTGTTAAGTTTATACTTCTTCTGATGTTCAATATTTGTACTGTCTTTTCCATTTCTAAGCATCTATTTGCTCAACAGTAGCTTTTACATAACAAAAAGTCACTATATGGTAAAGGTTATAGACTATTCTCATTTGACAAAATATGTGTAAAGATGTATTAACCTATTATATTCTTCTTAAATAGTACAAAGTAGACTGAATATTTTCTTACAACATATTATAGTAACCATTGTCTAATTTTGAGATCTAGCTCTAAATTATTTTGTTTCATTCAATTTTGTAGATAGCAATGATTTATCAAACCTTACAAGGAAACCACCTAGTTATTAGTATTATCTGCGAGATATCCTAACTCAACCTTTTAATACCATCTCAGTCGCGTGCTTATGCAGGGTAGATGCGTCTAGCTGTTTGGTGATATTTTGCAGGAGAAATTTACCCCAACCTGCCCTGGCTTTCAAGTTCAGACAACTGCAAGCTGCACTCATTGGCATGCAGCTGTCACTCTGCTTCTTGACTAGCCCTATGAGCTACTAGGAGGAAAGCAGGTCTGCTCCAGCAGGCATCTAACAAAAGATGTCACTTTTCCCCCAGAAATTCCAGATTCTGAGGAGGTGCATAGCAACCCCTAGCAGGGCAGCACTGCTGAGAAAGAGAATGGAGCTTAACAAGAACATGTTCTGGTAAAATATGGGCCAAACAATGGCCAATCCTCCCGTTAGAACAGCTGTGTGTCATGACAAGAAAAGACAAATGCCAGATTCAGGCTGTGGCAGTGGCTGGCTGACATTCGTCCTAGGCCATTGCTACATAAGAGTGAACAATAACATTTGGAGAAAACTGAGACACCTATTTCAAAATGGAATTCTGTTGTGCTCAGGAAAACTAGGAAGTGAGAGACAAGCTTCCAAATATTTTCATAGCAATGTTTTCTTCTATACATTTCTTCATTTTATATCAAAGGGAATGCATCTTGTCTGTTCACGTATGTTATGGAAATGCTAGTCCTCTGTCTATACCTAAAGCTGCAGAGAGTGCCACATCCATATATACAGTTTTTCCTGTAAATTCTTTCTTTAATTTTTTTCTTTTTTTTATGTATTCGATATAGAGTCTACAGGATCTCCCTTCATAGATCAGACTCATAGTGATTCTCCCATTTTCAGCCTCCCAAGCACTGGGATTACAAGCATGAGCCACCATGCCCAGTTTCAATTGCCATCTCAGGGCACCTTGGGGGTGGGGCTGGCACACATGCTAGGAATCCTACCCTGGCCACTGCACTCTGCCTAAGCAGGTGCTTTAGTCCGCTGAGCTATCTGGCAGGCCTTTCCTACAGATTCTAATGATCAAATTTAATTTACATATAGGAAGAGGTTAACCACGATGAGAATTAAGACAAAATACTCTAATGAAAGCTACTTCAAACCTAGGGCTGTGTGCTAAAGTTTCCCATTTCATATTTTCAGAGCACAGCTCGCCCTGGGAGGAAGCCAGGAGTCCACTCTCAGAGCACTGACTCATGCACCAGCGGAACGCTCTCGCTCTGTGGTCAGGCCACAGGGCAGCTTGCTGTTTGTGACAGAGATGTCTGGCTCACAACACTGAAAACAGTTACTGGCAGGCCTTGCTGACCCTTGGTCTAGGATAGAAAGTGACATCGGACCACAGCGTGCATAGCTGGTTTCCTAATTGGTGATTCCATCTTCACAAAATCATGCATGATAGCATTTCCAGAAAGGGGTCCTCTGAGGAACAGTTCCCAGACTGTAGACTGGGTGTTCAAGCAGAAATTAGGCAGAAGAGAAAAGCTTTCATAGGCATTAAAAATTGATATGTTGGATGTTGTTCCTCTTCAAACTACTGATATTTGCAGCTGCTAAGAAAGTCATCACCGGGATAATGGTGCATGAAAGGGGGACGGAAGGCAGTTCCACTGTGAGCTAGAGATGTCCGTGTGCTGTCACACTGCTGAGGGCTCTCAGAAAAGCTATAAATAGAAGAGGCTCTGGAAAATGACGGCACAATTTAAAGTATTCCCTCGTCAATATGTGAGATGTATTCCTACTCAAAATTGTGAGAGAAAACAAATTTAAAAAATTTAAAAAGTTCTAAGAACTGCCTGGATATGTGCATTAGCCTTCTTATTTTAATCTGTTTCTTCAGAATGCACGCAAAATTTCCACTTTTAACAACAACCCTTCCTTGTCCTAAACATCACTTAAAATGATTCTATTTTATTCCATTCAGATTATTTCAGCAAAAGAGAAAAGCACAATGTGACTTTATAAGATAGGATAGCTTTTGGAATGATATAATCTGCATGAGGAACAATAAGATGTTCAGGGAGGTTCAGAGAAGCCTGACTTCTGCAACGGAGACCCAGGAGCATCAGGGAACCTGCTCTCCCTCTAGGTAGAAACAAACCCAAGGCAAATCCCTGCTATAACCAAAGAACGGACTTCTTTGCAGCACAAATAAAAGATGATGAAACAGTGGCACTTTATCTGACCCCTGAGGGTGCTATAAATGTTACCAGCAGACCTACAGACTGCTAATTTCTGTGTGGAAGATGTTTTCCTTGGTAATAATAATTTTTAAAGTCTGACTCCTAAACCTTTTCAACTCTGCAATTTCTACCTCATCACTGGGCCATACACATTTGCCTAAACGCACTACCAATATCTGAGTCCTGAGGCCCTTGACTCCTTGACTAGATCTCTGATACCTAGTGTCTGATTCCCTAAGCTTCCTCCTCTAGTAGCGACATCCATTTCATTTTCCGAGCCTGTCTCTTTGAACCACAAAGGATCTTGAAAATGATTGACTCTATCTTCCTCATCACCCTGTACTCTTGCATCACTCTGTACCCTGTCTCAGAAATCCAAACTCTGCCACATATTATAACTTTCAGACAAAAATTAATGTTAAATTCATGTTCTTTTCCAAATTTTTACTTTTAATCAATTTCATTTAGGCAAAGTGATTGTTGCTGACCCTCCCCTGGTTCTGCTCTGATAACATCACTATTAGTCTGTTCAATATCTAACTGCTGGTTTGTCAATTATACTCCAAAAGCAAGGCAACATTTGTTAAGCACCACTTTGATATATCATATGTGTGAGTATGCACCATTATCACAAAAATCCAGTAACAGATGTGTCACAATTACTATTTTATAGGCAACAAACAAGAAACACAAAAATACAACAGTTTGTCTTAAGTTACACTACTCATAAGAGAGGAGAAATGCCATGCCTATCTGGCTATAAAATCTCTCTCCATAAGAAATTACTACATAGCTTAAACATAATAAATTCTACCTCTTGGTATTGCTACCCTTATATAAACCCTCCTCGTGGAGTCTGGTTTAGTAACATGATCGGCTTTAGCCCAAACAGCATCATAAAGTGTGACATAAACAAAGACTTGTGAAGTGCTCATGCACTGAACAACTTTGCCATTTTGAACACCTGCTCTTCAGCTGAGCCACTCTAGAGGAAGTCTGATTCGTGTGAGTCTGGCATTGCTATAAGGAAGCCCAGACATACTCCTTGCAGAGGTCAAGTGGAAGGGCACTGTCTCAGTTACTCTTCTCTCATTGCTGGGACAAATACCCACTGTTCAAAATGAAGGCAGGAAATGTTTATTCAGCTCCCAGTTTGTGGAGGTCCTGTCCCATATGCAGCTGGCTCCAAAGCAGACTGGCACATGGCAGAGGGCAGCAGTTCATGGTGGCAGAAAATAACAAAACAGCAAGAGAGAAAGGGCAGGAGTAGTGGCGACAATGGCAGCAGAGAGCAAGTCTGTCTTGCTTATGTTGCATTCAAGTTATCCACCCCAGGATGGGCGTAGCACTCACACCCATAATCCCAGCACTGGATCGTGAATTAATCACAAAGTCTAGAAGTCCACCCCATAATTGCATGAAGCTTTGGGGGGACACCTAGCCACAAACCATAACAAGAGCACAGGCACCAGATCCATGAGTGACCCTTTCTTCCATCCCAGGCCAGCCCAAATATAGCCAAGTTATCCAATCAGTGCACATTAGGTGAACGGAAGAGTTATTCAGACAAATTCAATGGGAACAAATAATTGTTTTAAGCCGCTAACATCAACTCAGGACTTTCTCACTTAGAAAATAAAGTTGTTTCTCACTCTCAATCCTTCCAACTGCCAAGACATGGCTTCTCATAAAATATAGAGCACTGGGAGCCAGGAAGATAGTCAGCTGCCTAATCACGTGCCGGGCAAGTGCAATGGCCTGGATTTGATCCCTTATACCACATGCTGTGCTGGCCTGCAAACCCTAGGTGCTCCATTCCAGCCCCTGAAACCAGGTATGGTGGCGCAGTCCTGTAATCCCAGTGCTGAGGAGACTGAGACAGGAGGAACACTATGAGTCCAAGCTGCGTAGTGAGATCCTGTACCAAATCAGTAAGTAAATAAATAAATAAAGTAAATAGCACTGCTAGTAAAATATGGCCATAGAGTAAGCAACAAATCAAAGATATAATAGTAAGCTACCTCTTGAAACTCTTATGCGACACACATAGCTAGAAGACAAGTACTTCTAATAGTTTTAGAGATGTTGTTTTGTAACCAGATTCACTACCTAAAATAAGAAAGTGTCTGTCATAAAGAGATTTGAAAGGACAGTTTTTGCTGAATGGAATGCAATATAATCAACTACATGGGAAACCACAAAGTTTTTAAAGGAAATATACCATCTTGCCATAGAAGGGTGGAACAACAAAATGAAAAGATGACCCTGGGCCTCTGAATTTTACTGGTCAGTGAAAAGTGACCCATTTTGCAAATATAGACTATTGATAATGAGCAAAACAATATGGTTTAGAGGATAGAGCTGAGAGCCGCTGGACACAATGGAATACAAAATCACGTCCTCAGAACAGGATCTTTGTAAGAAGCGTTACTTGCTCTTGGATTGGGGAGAATTGCTAACGTGTTCTTAGGGGCATCTCAGAATTGCTGCATGCCTCCCACTTGCCACCTCTTGATTGGCCAACTCTATTTTATGGACACAGCAATCCCTGTCTCTTCGGTGTATGTTTAAGGAAAGGGGAGGGGAGCACACAGAATGCAACATTTTAGTTGCAAGTCTCTGGATGAAGAGAAGCTGTACGTGAGGAATCTCAACTCCAGATGTACATGGTATAGATGATGAGATGCTAGACTGTGAATGTGAGCCTAATGTTGTCACAAAACACTTTCAGGAAAGGGACATTTGCTTTCCTGTGTCAGAGGTCACTAATCTTCAACTAGTCCTCCCATACCTGCCCACATCTGTTGCTCTTTACAGATGAAGTATACTCTTTCTTCCCTTTACTGAATGAAACCTGTGACTTACTTTGACCAATAGACTACAACTATAGTGACATCCTGGAATTTCTGAGCCCAAATTTAACAGATTCTAATTCTTCAAATTGGGAAGCCAGTTGCCATGCTGTAAAGAGGTTTATGCTAAACTCTGGAGTGCAGAGGAACCACTTGGAAAGTTTGATAGTTAATTTTATGTGTCAACTTGTCTATGCCACAACATCCACACGTTTGACCAAAATACCTGGAAGTTGATGCACGAAGTTGCATTTTACATAAGCTCAACATTTAGTCGGTAGACTTAGCTCACAGTAAATTGAGCACCATGAAGTGAATGGTGAAGAATTTGAGAAAAAATCTAATGTGCTCAGAAGAAAATGGAAACTTTTACTATATGGCTTCAGATTTGTCTTACCACATCTATTCCTCCGTGATTCTCCAGTCTATGGTCCCTCCTACAGATTTTGAACTAGCCAGCTCCTTAAAGTTTTCTATCTTTCTCCTTCTCTTCCTCTCCCTCTCCCCTCTCTATATGCACACATTCACACACTCTCCATTATACACACACTCACACACTCACAAAATCCTCTCAGATCTTTTTTCTAGAGAGCACTGGCTACTTGGGAGTTAAAAAGAGAAAACAGAGGATTCAGGAAGCACCATATATGTCAATAAAGCCATCTTGGACTTTCTAGCCCAGACCAACCACCAATTAAATGCAGCCAAGTTGATGTTACATTGATCAGAAGACTCACCCAGCTATTCCTTGATCTGGTCCAACTGATGAGGCAAAAATAAATGTTTGGTGCTCATTACACAGTGCAGAATAACTGAAACTTCTTTATTTTTTTTTAAATCTCATAGCATTTAATTAAATCTTAAAAGCAGAAATAAAATTGTATTTACTACAAGGCAACTTAAATGAAGTTGTAAAATAAACAAAACTAACTCTACCATTAGAAATAAAGTTGAGACTACCTTGAGAAGAAAGAAATGTACTGGTTCAAAGGAAACAGTAAGAAGGTGTCCATGTGCTGGCTATAGTCAATCTCTTTGCCTGAATAGTGGTTACATGGTAAATTCTCTTCATGATAAGAAAACAGTGCATTGAGTGGTACACATTTTTGCATAGCTAAACTACTTAAGTGAGCAAGTTTTTTTTGTTCATCATCAAATGTTTAGATTGATATAGATAATGTAACAAACATTAACACTTACAATAAACATAAGTTTTTTTTAACTCTTCCAAATACATTTTGTATTTAAGTCACTCTTCTAAATAATAATAATAATAATAATAATAATAATAATAATAAAATTTATAGGAGTTGGGGATGCAGAAAATGCAAGGTCCTGAGAGTGATTCCTGGTACCACCCAAAATTTATTCATTTATTTATTTTCTTCTTTTGAGTCCTTATATTAGGAAGACTATGCGATATTGGCATATGTTGGTCTGGTTAACTTCACTAATGAGTATATGTTCAAGATACATCCATTTATAAATGAAGTCTTCCAGTCTATCGTTCCATATAGCTGAGTAATATTCCATTTTGTGAAAATACCACATCTTTTCAACCATTCTTCAGATGATGGGCATTTTGGTTGTTTCCAAGATTTGGCTATCACAAATTGTGCTGTGATGAACATAGGTGCACAAATATCACTATGGTATGATGTTTTCAGTTATTCTGGAAAAATTCCCAGTAGGGGAATAGCTGGATTGAATGGGATTTCTAGTTCTAGTTTTTTAAGGAGTCTCCACACTGCTTTCCATAATGGTTGCACCAGTCTGCATTCCCACCAGCAGTGAAGGATTCCTTTTTCCCCACAGCCTCTCCAACACTTGTTGTTGGTTGATTTCTTTATAGTAGCCATTCTTTCTGGGGTGAGATGGTATCTAAGTGTTTGAAACTTCTTTATTTTTCATTCATTATTTCCCATCCTGGGCAGGGGCTTATCTCTGAAAGTAGTCAGTATATGGTCAGTCAGTAACATCAGAAATTTTCTAGTCAGTGAAGGCCCAATTTGATTCAAATCAGTTATTTGTTGTCATGTTTGCCTCTGCATAATGATCAGATATGGATTTTTAACAGATGTTTGACTTGATTTTCACTTTAGCCTTTATTTCTGTATCCATTTATAAAAATTGGAAAGGCAGCCCAAGACAAAGATACTCTACCAGGAAAAGAAAAGCCTAATAGTTCTACACAAAACCTCACAGGTTCCTAGAGGCTCTAAGTCACAATAAATTCAGGCGTGGAGTCATTGGAATGCAACAAGAGTTGCTGCAGGTGTCACAGACTCACTTGGTGACATGCAACAGGAATAATTGGATCCAGTCTTACACCCCACCTGAACACGGCTTGTGCATGGACACAGCCACAAAGACCTTTGAGAATCCAAAAATAATGAGGTCAATTAAATCCTGCCTATCACTGTTCAAGGAAAATGTCACACTGCAGCTACCTTGAGATCCAGGCTCCAGAGACAGGCTGTGCAATAACATGTGTGCAAAGAATAAAAGTGGTGGCTGAGTGTGCTGTGTAGCTGGGTGGAATACCAATATGCTACGATTTTGAGCCTGTGATTCAAATTTTAATGAAGAAAAAAATACATCTGAGGATATGTTTGTTTATGTAAAGAGTGCATTTAATAGCCTCATTAGCATGCTGAATGAAAAGCTGAAATCCAATTTTGAGCCAATTTTCTGGAGCTGTAATAGAGGTGTAAGAGTACTAAACAGACCAGGAATACTTAACGTTAACTCCTTTATGTATTAAAAAATATCCTCCTATGGAACAGCACACATATTGCCCTTAATGTGTCTTGCTGGTGGAATATCTCAAAGTCACCCACAAGCACATATTAATAGGAAACATGGCATACCTCCTATAATTAGTAGGATGAAGTGTCGCTGGTTTTTTACCTAAGGAGCTGTATTAACGGTCACTATCTTTGGCTAGGTTTTGTCAAAGATTCCAGTTTAGATATCTAGAATCACCCATTTTCTAGCTGTGGTTTTGATTGATTGATTGATTCATCAATCGATTGATTTGGTACAGGGTCTCACTATGCAGGTCAGACTCAGAGTGATCCTCTTGCTTTTAGCCTCCCCAGCACTGGGATTACAGGAATGCGCCACCACACCTGGTTTTGGTGACTGGCTCAGTGTGCCCAGGGGTGGTGTCAGCACAGCACGTGGTACTGGGAATCGAATGTGTTTTTATATTCCAGAACAACTTGCTTCAATATCTAGAATCAAGACAAAAGCTTAACAGGACATCTTGGTAGCTTCTTCTCCCTAAAAAGAGTTAACTAAGAAGATGATATAATGAGCTTTTTAGCAACTTCTTTGCCATCCCTACCATCTCCTAGGATTTGTTATAATCCTTTCAGTAGCAGGAAAGTCACAGTATTTATTGAACACCTACAACATGAAAATCTTGCAGGAGAGGACCTGGGAAATTCACTGAAGATATGGGAGTGGTAATACTTAGGAATTTTATAATCTTGTAGACAAGATCGTAAAATCGTTCCTTTAATCATAGTCCAATAAAAACTGTGCGAGAAAGTGATTTTTTCTGTAACTTTCTACCATGTTTACCTCTTTTTATTACAGAAAGAGGTATTAGCAATGTTCCTGAGAGCATCCCAGCTCCATGAGAAAGCTGCCCTAGCCCCTCGATCCATCTCTTTCTCTTCTGCCCACGTTCCAGACTCAGAAAGAGCTGAAGGGCTGACCATGTCCCCTGTCCATGTCCCTCTTGCTGCTGGTAGTCACTCCTCACCTTTGGTTATCCCACTTCATTCCGTCTTCCTTCAGCTCTTCTTTTGTTTCCCTTGTCCTCTAAATAGTACAGAGTTTCTGTCTGTACCAAGCAGAAACCCTTGGACTATCTTATTTTCCTTCTTCTCTATGTCAAAAGTACTGAGTCCCTGCATCTTCCTCTAGTTTTTCCTCCTTACTATGAAGATTTCTTAGTGTATGTACAACCTCATCTCTATCTGTGTCCCTTTCTCTCCATTCCAAAGAAGAAGTACAGAGTAGCTTAGTGTGCGCCTCTGGAGTGGTTTGTATTGTCTTATTCCTCTCATCCAAAATCTGGCTAATAACTCCAGGCCATGTCATGAGTATCATCTGAAGATTAAATGAGCTACAGCATTTAGAACCCTACATGGTATGTAGTAGACACTCTAGTGGACATAGGTACCAATACAGTCAGCACCCAAACGCGATCTCCACTTCAACTGTCTTAATTCCTCCGTGTTCTTTTGCATCTGTGCTGGCTTTCTTTAATGCCATTCTTCTTTGTAAAGTGGTTTATGTTCACTATAGAACGTGTTTACAGTTGCCAGAGTCAACTCCTGATAATTTCAGCTCCAGCCCCTACAGTACTTATTCCTAGAATTTAAATCCAAAAACCCCATTTCTGCTCTTATTCTTCATGTCTCCACCCAAACCTGCATTTGAGCTTTCCTTCTGCTGTACCAGCCTGCATGAGTCTGCATGCTCTTGACTTTTTAAATTTATTGATACCTGCTTGCTACACATGCAGTTTACATTTACCTGAGTTAGTAGGTGCATATGCATAACATAGCTTGTCTCCTTTTTTTAAAAAAATATATTTAGTATAGGGTCTACAGGGTCTCACTACACAGATCAGACTTGTAGTGATTCTCTTGTTTTCAGCCTCCTAAGTGCTGGGAATACAGGTGTGCGCCACCATGTCCAGTTTCAGTCACCGTCACAGAGCGACGCTGGGATGGGACCGGCACCCAGGCCAGGGATTGAGCCCGGGTCCCTACGTTTACCTAAGTAGGCGCTTTAATCCAATGAGCTATCTGGCTGCCCATTGACTCCTTTTTTTTAAAAAAAAATTCCTTCCCCTTTCCCAGCCACCTCCTTCCTTCTGTTTCCAAATCCCCTTCCCCATTTTCATTTTTACTGCTATTATTTTTGTAACCTATGGTTACGACATAGAATGTTCACATTCTCTGTGGATATTTGGTACTCCTAGATGTAGATCTCGCATCCTCTTGCTTCCCCTCCCTCACTTCCTTTCCCCTTACCCTCCAT
>PVKN010023220.1:0-14875 GCA_004027915.1 Capromys pilorides | reverse complement strand
TTGGGTTAATTCCTTGGAGTTTCATTTTCTTTGGTGCTATCATAAAAGGTACTGTTTCTCTAATTTCTCTCTCTGTGTGATTGTTATCTGTGTAGAGGCATGCTGTTGACTTTTGTGTATTGACTTTGTAACCCACTATGCTACTGAATTTGTGTATTAATTCTAGTAGCTTCTTAGTGGAGTTTTTTGGGTCTTCCAAGTGGATTATCATGTCTTCTGCAAATAGTGATACTTTTACTTCTTCTTTGCCTATTCTTATTCCCTTTATTTCTCTCTCTTGTCTGATGGCTGTAGCTAATGATTCCAAAACTATGTTGAATAGGAGTGGTGATAGAGGGCATCCTTGTCTTGTACCAGATTTGAGAGTAAAAGACTTCAGTTTTTCCCCATTTAGAATTATGTTAGCTGTTGGATTATCGTAGATGGCTTTTGTCAGGTTGAGGTAGAGGACCCCTATTCCAATTTTCTGTAGGACTTTGGACATGAATGAGTGTTGTACTTTGTCAAAGGCCTTTTCTGCATCAATTGAGACAATCATGTGATTTTTGGTTTTGGCTCTGTTGATATAGTGTATTGCATTTATAGATTTGCGTATATTGAACCATTGCACCTATGTTCATGAGAGAAATTGGCCTGTAGTTCTCTTTTGTAGTTGCATCTCTCCCTGGTTTTGATATTAGTGTAATACTTGCCTCTAGGAATGATTTTGGAAGGATTGCTTCCTTTTTTATTTCACTGAAGAGTTTGAGGAGTATTGAGATCATGTCCTCTATAAATTTCTTGTAGAATTCAGCAGTGAATCCATCAGGTCCTGGACTTTTTTTTTTTTTGTCAGCGGGCTTTTTATTACATTTTGTATTTCATTGGCTGTTACTGGGTTATTTAGAGTGCTTATATCTTTTTGATTCAGTGTTGGTAATTTGTACTTTTCTAAGAATCTGTCCATTTCTTCTGAGACTTCAAGTCTGTGAGAGTAAAGATTCTCAAAGTAGGTATATATGGTCCTCTGAATCTCTGCTGGGTCTGTAGTAATTTCACCCTTTTCATTCTTTATTGCTTGAATTTGAGTCCTTTCTTTCCTGTTTTCGATGAAGTTAGCTAGGGACTTATCAATTTTGTTTAGTCTTTCCATGAACCAGCTTTTTGATTCATTAATTCTTTGTATTGTTTTCTTTGTTTCAATTGAATTAATCTTGACTCTTATCTTTATAATTTTCTCCTGTCTTTGGGCTTTGGATTTCATTTGCTGTTCTGTTTCTAGTTGGTTTAGGGGCTGCATGATAGTATTTATTTGTTCCTGTTCTGTTTTCTTAATGTGTGAGTTCAAAGCTATAAATTTCCCTCTAAGAACTGCTTTCATTGCATCCCATAAATTTTGGTAGATTGTGCTTGAATTTTCATTAAATTCTAGATATTGTTTAATTTCTTGTTTCATTTCATCTGTAATCCACTGGTTGCTGAGAAGGGTGTTGTTTAATTTCCATGTAGTTCTGGAATTCTTATAGTTTCTTTGGCCATTTATTTCCAATTTCATTGCACTGTGGTCAGATAATATGCATGGGATAATTTCTGTTTTCTTGCATATACTTAAGCATGACCCGTGGACTACTGTGTGGTCTATTTTAGAAAATGTCCCATGTGCAGCTGAAAAGAATGTGTATTGTGAAGTAGTTGGGTGGAGCACTCTGTATATGTCCACTAAGTCCAGTTGTTCCAAATTCTGGTTCAGTTCTGCTACTTGCTCATTTTTTGTCTGCTTGACCTATCCTTTTCAGATAGTGGGGTGTTAAAGTCTCCTGTTAAGATTGTAGTATTGGATATTAAATTTTTCATGTCTATTAAGGTTTGTCTTATATAACTTGCTTCTCCCATATTGGGTGCATACATATTTATGAGTGTTACCTCTTCATCCTGAATGTTTCCCTTGACCAGTATGTAGTGGCCTTCTTTGTTACATTTGATCAATCTTGGTTTGAAGTTTAGACTGTCTGCAAACAGGATTGCTACCCCTGGTTTTTTTTTTTGAGGTGCTGGAGCATGTAGTATTGTTTTCCATCCTGTCACTTTTAGCCTATTAGTTTCTTTATGAGTTAAGTGTGTTTCTTGTATACAGCATATTGTCAGGTTTTGTTTCCTTATCCACTCTTCGATTCTACTTCTTTTAATTGGAGAATTGAGTCCATTTGCATTGATAGTTATAATTGAAATGTATTGTCTTATTATTGACATGATTTTTATTTACTACTGTTTACCACTTTTTCTCCTATGTTTAATTGGTTGCCCTATTTGGTGGGATCTTTCTGTTCTCATTTGTTGAGTTCAGGTCATTTTGGTCCCTCTCTAAAATATTTGGTAGTATACTGTGTAGCGTTGTCTTTGACGTCATGAAATTCTTTAGTTGTTCCTTGTCATAGAAGTATTTCACTTCTCCCTCATACTTGAAAGAGAGTTTTGCTGGGTATAGCAGTCTGGGCTGAAATTTGTTTTAATGGAGGACTTGAAGCACTCTGCTCCATGCTGTTCTTCATTTTATGGTTTGTGAAGAGAAATCTGCCATTATTGTGATGGGTTTTCCTTTCAATGTGATCTGTTTCTTTTCTCTAGCAGCTTTTAGTATGTTATTCTTCTGCTGGATTTCTGTTATCTTGATTATTGTATGTCTTGATGTGTTTGTGTGCTTTTAGTCGGGTTGGTGTTATTTGGCGTTCTGTATGCTTCATTTACCTGAATATCTGATTGTTTTCTCATATTTGGAAAGTTTTCTGCTATTACTTCTGCCCTTATTCTTTTTATATCATTTGTGTCGACTCCCTCTTTCTCCTATTAATTCCTATTAATCTCACTTTGTTCATTCTTGCATCATCTTGCATGTGTCGAGTTATTTTTTCCTTCATCCTGGTTGTTTTTAAGAGATCTTTTCTTACCTTTTCACTAGCTGTGAGTGTGTCTTTAAGATCTGAAATTCTATCTTCACTTTCATTCATACGGTTTTGCCAGCTTGTGATTGAGATTTTACTTTCTTGTATATCTCTTTGACACTGTTTGATGTTATCTATTTCTTTCTTATATTGCTCAGTCATAGAGTCCATCGTTTTTCTATTCTCTAATTTTTTTTATCAATGTCTTATTATTTCTTAAGTCTTTCATTATAGTTATCCTTTCTCTCTTTAGTTCAGACATTATTTCTGCTTTGCTCTCCTCTTTACTTTTCTGTATTTGTTCCCCTACTTTAGATGCTATTAATTTAGCCATGTCTTTTTTTTTTCAGGGGTTATTTCTGTTCTGTTTTGTTCCATATGCTTCTACAATTGTTTTTCCACTTCAGATTCTATTAATTCATGCATTTCTTTTTTTTTTATTTCAGATGTTATCTCTGATCTGAGTTGCTTTATATGTTTCTGAATGTATGCTGTCTGTCTACCTCAGATTCAGAGTTTTTGTCTGCATGATTCCATTTTTCTTCCATGGTATCATCTCCTGTGTTTGATTTGGGTGTGTTTGGGCCCTGTGACTACATCTTACTCCTTGTCCTTATCATTTTGTATGGCAATGATCTCTTTACTTTGGTGAAATTATGCTGTTGGCACCTATGGGAGTTTGTTCTGGATCCACCAAGCTTGTTCCCCTCCAGTGGTGCCTGACTGTGATTTGCAGCTCGGGCTGCTGGCTGCTGTGAGGCTCTGTGGGTCTGGACTGTGGGTGGAGTTGGAGCTCTGGAGTTGAGGAGTCTGAGGATGGACACAGGCTGAGGGTCCTTACCAGGCAGGCGACGGGATGGTGGTTGGGTTCGGAACTGGAGCTCAGGCGGCAAGAACCAGGAGATGGAGGCAGGCCGTGGGTCCTCACCCGACAGGTGCACAGGAGGATGTGGGAGATGGAAGCAGGCCGGGAGTCCAGGCATGAGCTCGGGTCAGACCAGATGGTGGATGGGTTCAGAACTGGAGCTCAGGTGGGAAGAGCCGGGAGACGGAGGCAGGCTGGGGGTCCTCACCTGGCAGGCGTGCAGGCCAGTCTGCATGGTGGATGGGATCAGGAGTGGAGCTCAGGCGGGAAGAACCAGGAGATGGAGGCAAGCCGGGTTTCTGGGCATGCATGAAGGTCAGACCAGATGGTGGATAGGTTCGGGACTGGAACTCAGATGGGAAGAGCTTTGTTTTTCTTTTGAGACATGGTCTTACTGGATTGCAAAGTGGCCCAGGCTGGACTTGAATTTGGAGTCCTCTTACCTCAGCCTTGAAGAGGGCTTCGACTGCAAATACATATGTGCTACCACACCCAGCTACCTTGCCTTTATTTATTTTTATTTTTACTTTTTTATATTTTTGTGGGACTGGGGTCAAACTCACTACCTTGCACTTGCCAGGCAAGGACTTGTGCCATGGAGCTATCTCCCCAGCCCCCTACCTTGCCTTTAAAAGACAATAAAATAAAGGGTATGTCCAAGATGAAAAGGATATCTTCTGGTTAAGGAAACTAGGTAGAGGACAAACAGGGTATAGATGTTCCAGCCCTGCTGGAAATACTGCCACTTTTCTAGTCGTCCACCCACATGCTTCACAAACTTGTCTACAGTACATACAGCCAGCTCAGAAAAGTGGAGTGATTGAAATTCAACACACACAAATCTGAGTATTGTTTTTTTAGGCACACGGCTTTACAACCAGCCATTTCATCAAACAGGTAAAAGGGAGAAACGGTTGTCAAGGCTGAGCTGTCCTAAAGGATTGTGTAAATCCTTATGCTTAAGAGCAGTTATCTTTTTTTTTTTTATTTTTTTTTATTTTATTACTTAGAGCATCCTGGAAAGTGTCTGGGTTTTGGAGAGGCAGTGACGGTACTGATTCTTTTCCCCCCTCTGATTTTTTGTTCATAAATTGATGCTCTTATTCAAACTATAGATGAGAGTTTGCCTCTAACATGTAATTTTCCCACCTATTGTTTATAATTTTACATTGTCTAATAGCCCAAACTTTAAAAGAGCAGCAGAAATACACTCAGGAAGAAAAAAGGTACTATATGTATTTATAAGATTTCTTTCATTTTAACTTTGAATACTTTAAACACAGAGAAAGAAAATCCACTGTCAGTCTTAATTCCTTGACCTCCTCCAGAAAACAACCATTCATTGCCACTTACTTAGCCACTTATTGCAGGAGAACACCATACGATAACCTTTGAATTCCTTAGGTGAAAATAAAGCATCTTTGAGAAAGTATTCTTTTTGCTGAAACTATTTCCAATAAGAAAGCTCCTGATCTCTTTAGTCTTTTCATCTACAAAACAGTTGCTTCAGGTACTGCTGTGAGCTCCCTGGGCCTTAGCAGGGATCATCAAATGAGTAAGGCACAAAGCCAGCAATCATGCAGTTCAGCCTGCTTTAAAAACAAATCCCATGCAAAGCTTGCTACTAGAAACCCACCACATAACATGACCTATAGCGTCCAATACCAAAAGTATTACAAGTGAATCTTTGAGGCAGTTTTGCTCTAATTCTAAATCCATCCCAGGAAACAATAAAGTCTCTTTACTGAATTAAAGATGAACACAAAACATCTTATAATCCCTCTGAAATGCACTTAAGGTCGTCTGTTTTCTAGCTAAGAATGTCTCTGGCTTAGGAAGCTTTCTCACAAAGAATGTGTCTTAATCAAACATACCTCTGAGCTGCTAGTACTGAAGATTGGCCACCGGCTAGCACCTGTCATCCTTTGTTAAGGTTTGCTGACTTAGCAAAGTGGTCTTGTCATAGGGGCCCAAGTGCTATCACTTTCTAAGTCTCCAGTTGGCATTTACTGTAAAATGGGTGTTGTGTATGCACAGAGGGAGATTTCTGTCTCCCTGGTGCCCTGAGAGTCTTGGCCAGCCTGCATGCTATGTGAGGGATTTCAGTGTTTTCCGAAGTGATGCCTGGTTGATTTATTCCTGAGTATTAAGCATTGACATTTGTGCAAAATTACAGGAGTGTGTTGACTAGGAAGTTCAGAACAATCAACTGTCCATGAAAAATATTTTTTCATTTTCAATGTTATGGCTATTTTCAAAAAAGGATGTCATGAACTTTGGTTGATTTAAAGATGGGTCTGTTTTCCTTTCCTGATGGCACACAATTTCAGTGAAGACTGAAAGAGACCACCTTGTGTATTGTCTGACCAATAACTTACTGAAATGAGCAGTGCTGGGGTGCAGGTCTAGATTGCAGTGACTGAGAGCAGAATTTTGGGAAGTTTCATTTTTTTCTTTATTTGAACTCTCAGAATCCTTGATGTTGTTTGGCCAGTGAGAAGCCACCCCCAGCCAGCTCAGGATGTTTTGGGGTGGCGGGTGGAGGGACATCTGCTTGACAGCACTTTCCATCCCTGCAGCTAAGATGGTGCTCAAGTTCTTGCCAAAAGCCAATGCTAATGTAACTGGCATGGAAATTATTTATTCTGAGTCATGAATTTCTTTTCTTAGCTATTGCTGGTACTGGTGCCACGATGACTTGGCCGCATTTCATCTTTCACTCTCTCTCCTTCATGTCTGGCTCATGTTAGTGTGTGTTAACTCCATCTCATGAAAACCCAAATAAACATGAATACCGCAGGACCCACTTGGCATCTGGCAGTGTTTGATAGAACTCCTGAAGTTCTTCCTTGAAAGTCACAGTGAAGCTGATCCCTTTTTGAGTGTTACAGGTATTTAAGGGCTGCCACACCCAAGAGAAGTGATAGCAAACCTTTTAGACACTGAGCACTCAAACTGCAACCCCAAATCTACTGCATCACAAAGTGCCAACACTGTAATGAAGCTTGAATTCTGAGGTTTAGGTTAGGAGAACAAAATCATTAATTAATGCTAAGCGGCTAGGGATACTAGGCCTGTGTGCCAGCAAAGAGGTCTCTGTGTGCCTGCTGCGAGATGGGT
The DNA here is from genome assembly GCA_004027915.1 of Capromys pilorides. NCBI lineage: Eukaryota > Metazoa > Chordata > Mammalia > Rodentia > Capromyidae > Capromys > Capromys pilorides. The sequence continues at coordinate 7,972 of PVKN010023220.1, read as the reverse complement.
GCCATAGGTGCACCTCCACCACCCAGGAAGTCACCTCCAGCTTTATACACAGTGGAATCATCTGGGGACTTTGTAATATATGGTGTCTAAATGATGTCTTAAAGTGCATGGGAAGCTACTGTTATGGATAAGGTGCCTGCCCTAGGTGCCTACAGACCAAACCAAGCAAGAAAGGAGTCACTCCAGCTCAGTGACATGCCATCACATTGATTGTTGAGTCTGGCCAAGTTTATAAAATGAAGCAAACAAAAGCCCAGGGGCTCCTTATCTACCCAAGTCAGCATAGTAAAGTAATCACCTTTATTTTAACCCCTTTTTCAAAGAAAATAACTAAAATGACTGATACATTTTTTTTTTGTTGTTCTGTTTCTACTTTGCTCTTTTTGGTCTATGAAGCCAGCCTCTCCTTGGCAGCTCAGAACTTATTTTATAGAATGAAGTGTTGACCAATTCCAGGGTGACAAATCAGCCACTTAGTTTGTTGTATGTTTATCTTTGGACATGTTTAACTAGTCTGACATAGTCCTGGGTCTGCTTTTCAGATGATATTGCTTCTGTGAGGTGTCAGAGTACACACTGAGTTCATGCAGAAACGTGGCCCCTCCTGAGGGCTTAAAAGTGCCTATGCATAGATCACGTCTGAGGCAAGGTATTGGGCTTCCCAGTAGGAGCTCAGATGTGGAATCCTTGAAGTTCCTGGGTGTGCTGCTGTGTGTGTGTGTGTGTGTGTGTGTGTGTGTGTGTGTGTGTGTGTGTGTATGTGGAGCTGAGACCATGCTATAAATCAGTGATGGTGAACCTTTTAGAAGTAACAAACACCCAGCTGTGGGACATGTGGCCTTGGCTCAACACCACTGCATGGATGCCTTACCTGAATTCCCTGGTAGACAGGTAATACTGCCTTTCCTACTGTACAGAGGAGCTACAGAAAGGGATTTGCTGTCTTGCCAGAGGTCATGTGGCCAGTGAATGGTAGGTAGACTGGAGATTTCAACTGAGTTCCAGCTCCCAATTTACTGTGTTTGTCATGGTACCATATAGCCTCCCTGCTTCCTGATTTGGGACAAAGTCCCCTATGCTAAGTATTGAACAGAACTTTGAGTTTGAGTCTAATCAGGAAACAAAAAGTCACCAGGTATTTCATCTAGAAGGCATGTAATAGAGACAATGTGGTGTTGGGAAGGGGAGATGGGCAGATGGGAGAGTGGCAGAAGGAACCGAAAGGAGGCAGTATGCATTGGTGGAGATGAGCACACTGTGCTGATCCTGCACTGGGCGCTGGGACCTCATACCTGGGACTGAGCTGTTCAAAACACTGTGGGAGGTGGGGCAGGCATCGCACTGGAACCACAGGAGCCAGGTACCCTTCCTCCAGACTCTTAACCTCACTCTACTTGAAAATGATCTTACGGGAAAACAGGGTGTGACTTAGGCAGTCAGTTTAAAGGCCACATTTGCCAGGATGTGCAAGAAAGCCAATAGGTGCTCTACATGCCAACTGGTTTTGTTGTTTGGCTCTCTAGTCTGTTCCAATAATTGCAACAAAAGGCAAAAGGAAGCAAATTTTGAGCTAAGGGTGTAACTGAATGATAGAGCTCAGGCTTGGCATGTGTGAGCCCTGAGTTCCAGCTCCAGCACCAAAACACAAAAAAGAGAAAAAAGATGCAGATTTTTTTAGCTTTGGTATTCTGTACCTGGCTTTCACCTGCTGTGGGTCTTACACCTGCAGAGTGTTGTCCCCTGCAGGTCTCACTCCCTGGTCCCAATGTCTTGGCTTTCTCCCTGTAGTCACTGTTGCATCCCCTATAGTGATAACCCCTTCCCTGCTGCCCATCATCAGTGCTTTGCCTGTGGTGGCCTTCAGTGTTTATTAGTGAAAAGTTGCCTTTGGACTTGGCTGGCCCACCTATGAAACTTAATTCCATTTCTTCACTGACCAAGCACATTTTGTAATGAAAACAAACAAGCGAATAGCATCCCACTAAAATTACTATGACTCTTCTTGATATCTTGAAAGAATTTTTTAAAAATAAAAACTGATAAACTTTATTTTTAAATTAAAAATCATTTATTTATTTATTTACTTGGTACAGGGTCTCACCACGCAGCTTAGATTCATAGTGATCCTCCTGTTTCAGCCTCCCCATCACTATGATTATAGGCATGCACCACCACTCTTGGTTTTGGTGACTGGCATTGTGTGCCTGGGGTTCCAAGGCAAGCATGGCGTGCAGTACCAGGGATTGAACCCCAATGCTTGCTCTTGCTAGGCAGGCACTTAGACCACTGAGCTATCTCTCCAGCCCCCAAATTGGCAAATTTTAAAGTAGCAGAACATGTATTTCTTACAACTTGTAAAGAAAATATTTTTTGAAACTGAAAAAGGATTGTCTCTTAGTGAACAAATTGAGAAACTGAGTTAAAATTTCTTAAGGCAGCAGGAATTAACTTAGAATCATAAAAGAAATCCCCATATCTGCATTTATTTACATAATTTTCTTCTCTTATGACTAATAGTTAAAGAAAGAACTCCTTGAATTTTTGTTTTCCTGCCAGAGTTCTACCCTGTCCCAATTCCTACCTGAGAGAAGTTCTATTCCTTGAAACTAGGGAGAGAGAGAATCCCACTAAGTTTATAGATTTGTGTGTTTCCTGTAATATTTTGGTTTAATTATTATCTGACAGCATGTAAACATTTTAAAGTGCCTTTTGTTTTCTCCTTAGCTGTGGTTTATAATTTGCCTGTGAACACCTGGTTTTGCTCCCTTTTGCTTGGATAGATAGCAGATTGTTGCCGTCTCTTCCTGAGAGAACTCTGCTATCTCTCTCTATGAATCTGAGCAGTTTTGTGAATATTTCATTTGCTCCACTTAGAAGAGATAATAGTCTCTCAGGATGATAATTTGCTATCCCTGTATTGTCAGTGAATTAATTGCAGTTCACTCCAAAATCCAAAGGGCTTCTTAGCACATTACATGTTGTTTTTTCAGTCAGCCGAAGGGTGTTTAAAGCCTGTCATTAGGGTACGGGAAATGTCAGGAAACAGTGGAGATTGGTTTTAATTGTTTGGGGGAAAGCAAAACAGGCAAACCTCAGTTAATTGGTTGTTTCTTTCTTGTCTGAGTTTGGAGGAAAAGTAAAGACAGCTAACATGCCCATTCTTAGGCAAGTAATTATTTTAAGACAACCATGACCTTACTTACAAGGTATGGCTCTGTGAGAGATGTCACTGCAAAAGATACTGTTTTGGGCTTTCCAATATTTGAAGTCCTATGAATACAAACACAGAGGAGCACAGAGCCAGTTCATCAGCATCTCTGCGTGTGCACTACTCTTGCTGAGAGTGGAGTATGGCTTTGAGAAGTGGCAAAGGGATGAAGGGACAGGGAAAGGCTGTCTGCACATCCCTTCCCTTGTGGTTGTTTTAGCTAAGAGAGAATATTATTTAAGCCATGTACTTCTTTATTTTGCTTCACTATTTGATATGTTTAAAGAGTGTAAGGCCATTTCCTCTGTAGGCATATGCTTGCACTTAACCTTAATTCATACCCTCAGAGGCAGCAAACACAGCATGGCCCTCGTCTGTGTATTTTAAGAGGTTTCTTATGACACGGGCTGGTTTGTGGCAGTCCTGCCGAGTAGCACTTAGAGGGTTTACTAAGCACTCAGCCGCGGTGATGACATACTCAGTGTGGTTCTAGAAGCTAAATAAAACACAGGAAAAAGGCATTAAATAAAACGAAGAACACACCTATGTAATTATTGCCAGAAATGAAATTTTGAAACCTTAAATTTGAATGTGGTGTAGGCACCTGAAAATTCCAGTAGATAAACAAACATTGTTTCCCAGATTAAATTTTCAGGAAAGAAAACATCAATCAAGTATCCTATTTAGATCAAATATTTTTAAAACATTTGGCCAATCATTGGAGAGGTGAGGAACAAACAGTGAATGAGACAGGTGCCCACAAAATCCACACTCTGTCCTGAAAGATGCCTGACACCATCTGTCACACATAAAAGTGGCTACCCTACTCTGCTGTTGCTTATTTTCTGCTAGGAGACTTTTGACTCCTTCGAAAGATACTGATCTTTATTGCCAAATTATTTTATGATTTTAAAATTTTGCTCTCTTTAAACTCTTAAAATAAGTTTGTTTTTTTTTTTTTTTTAAGAATATTTTCCCCCAATAACCAGTTATTTGCATAGCAGTGATCTAGGCACTACCACTACCGGTGAAGTAAGGTCGAGTAGGCTAAAGTTTTCCAAGTTTTCTTTCCTGTTCTGCTCTTTTTTTTGGGGGGGGGGTGCATCTTTTTGAGACAGGGTCTTGCTGTGCAGTTCAGGCTGGCCTTGAGCTCACTTTTGTAGCCCGGGCTGGTCTCGAACTCACATCATCCTCCTGCCTCAGCCTCCCAAGTGCTGGGATTACAGGCGTGCGCCACCACGCCCGGCTCTCCTGTCCTGTTCTTTATGGGATGCATTTATGCAGATTACCTTTATTAATTCCCAAGACAATTTTCCTGGGCATTTTGTAGATAAGAACAGTGTAGTTTTAGTGGTGACATAATTTTTAAAAGACTTGAGCAAACAGTTGACTGGTGCTAGATTCCAGAGCAATGGCATCTCTTTTACATACCTTCTTAGCTATTATCTCAAGACAATTTAGCCTACTAAGCTCAAATACATTTGCAATTTATTTAGCTTTTCCACTTAGCTAAAGTTAACTGCAGTTCCAGGATAACCTATGGTTAAACCGGCTATGGTTTGTTTTTGTTTTGTTATTTCTCCCTTTTATATTTCTCCCTTTTGTGATGTTCTGCCATGTAAACATACCTGATGAATATTTGCTGAATTAATCCACTTCATATTATTTGAGCCTCATGAAAGCTAATTAATTCAAAAAGCTCACAGAGTACCTAGTTTTAAAATGTACAAGAATAGATTGTCTTCACCCTTTTGCCCATCTAGTAAAATCCCACTTCCAAGATTTGTTTAAATGTCAGCTACTTTAAGTTGCTTTCTTTGACCCATAGTGTCATTAGGCAGAATTTCTTTTTATCCATGTCTGACTTAACACATTATACATACTTCTGAGGTTTTTTAAAGTAAGAATATGACTTCTTGTGTTCTGTGCCTAGCAGTGAGCTGGACAGCCTACAAAGACTGTCTCCTTGTAACTCTCACATTGTTGTGTTACAGGTGGGAAAGGTGAGAGTGAGGGGGAAGAAATACCTTGCCCCAGATCACATGGTTAGTGAATTTCAGAAATGGAGTAGGAATCCAGATCTAATAGATTCCTAACGTCTATACCCTCAGTTGTTTCTTTTTTAAAAAATCAAGGAAAAATTTACATTCAGTGAAGTGCACATCTTATGTCTATAGTTTGGTGAGTCTTGGCAGATACATACATCTGCTTCACCATTGAACATGTCAGTATCTAGAATGTCACTACTGTCCATCAAGTTCTCTCTTGCCCTTTCTCTATTAGCTCAGCCACTCGTGGTTAGGGTCACCTGTCCTTGAACTTCATGGTTATTGACCTATAGACTATTGAACTCTAAGTTACTGAACTCTCACTTTTTTACTGATGAATAGCTTTTATATGTGGTGACATCTGTCATAGCTAATTGGTTTTTATTGATGAACAGTATTGCGTTATCTAATAACTCAGTTTGCTTATCCATTCTCTTATTGATTAGTATTTGGGTTATTTTCAGTTTGAGGCAGTTGTCAGAAAGGCTACTGTAAAGAACCTTGTACACAAGTCTTTTTGAGTACATATGTTCTCTTTTCCCTGGGGAAAACACATAAGTGTGTGCCTAATGGGGCATAGAGTAGAATCATGTGTCACTTTATAAAGAACTATCAGTTTGCCAAAGTGTCTTTCACTTTCCGCACTTTCACTAATGCATGACTCTTTGAATTCATCTTGGCCAACATTTGATCTTTCTGTATTTCATGGCACCTTTAAATTATATATATATATATATATATATATATATATATATATATATATAAATTTGGTTCAAGGTCTCACTAGGCAGCTTGCACTCATAGTGATCCTCCTGTTTCAGTCTCCCCAGCACTGGGATTACAGGTGTGCACCACCATGCCTGGTCTCGGTGGCCGACTGTGTGTGCCCTGGGCAGGGCTAGTATGGCATGTGGTACTAGGGATCTAAGCCAGATCCTTGCAGTTGACTAGGCAGGTACTTAAATCACTGAGCTATCTTCATAGTCCTCATGCTACCTTTTTATATGTCTTCTTTTTCAGTTGACTGTGAACCTTTCAGGAAACACACGCCATTCATTCTGTATCTACCATTCTCAGCTCAGTCAGTGTTTAGCATGAAAACTACAATAGGAGTCAACGTGTAGTTTGAAGAATTGCCAAAATGCTTGTCAATATCTTTTCTAGCAGTGAACATCTAGAGCAGTGTGCTTGGACAACATGGCATGCAGTTATTTTTAAAATTGAAAGCATAGATAGTGAGATCCTGTCTCAAAATGACAAAAATAAAATAAAATAAAATTGGAATCATAGAGAGCACCCTTTCAAAACTGAGGTAGCAGATGGGTGATCCCTAAAGGAAGCAAGTGGCCAGCCAGGAAGTGCTTCTCCTGCATGTCGTGGCTGGGGCTTCACACTGTTTCCTGGAAGGCGGTGCTTCAACTACAGGGTCAGCTGGTGTAGACATCAGGGGACATAAAAGTGTCTCAACTTGTCCACCTCTGATCTGCTATCTTTTAGGATGATATTTTCATCTGGATACCAACTGAAGCACATACTTAACATCTTTCTGTAAAACTTTTATTTTCTTTCTTTTTTTTTTTTTTTTTGCTGTAACAATTTCAAAATCAAATTTTATTGAAAGCTTGTAACAATATTTTTAAAATTACTTTTAATAAGAAATTATAATGTGACAGTTTCAAAATACATTAGTAGTATATTCACAATAATTGACACAATGTGTATTGTCCTCGTAGTTATACAGGGCACAGGGTGTAGACATGATAAATTTTCTAATGGTTATTGATACAATAGATTTCTTCTCTTTGATCTAAGAGAAGGTATTTGTATACATAGTCAAATGTTCCATAATTGCAGTGTGTTACTGGTGAAAAATGTCAATGTTGGAAGCTGTTAATTTGAGCCTTTTACAGCACAGTATACTAAGCTACCCTTATGTTTTATGCATCATGTTTAAACTTTTCTGCTGGGTGGTCAAGGGCAAGTTAAAGCAAGACTTGTATAACAAAACCTGTAGTTTTTGTATCTTTCTCAAGGTCAGTCAAATCCCCTCAGGATTTACTTTGGAACCATGTACAGTGCTTTGTAGAACTGTTGTCAGTGTCAGCCATCTGAGTGAGTCACGGCCGTTACTTAACCAGTTTGCTCTCTGTGAAAGCCTGAGAGAATGTTTTCTCTCCAGGTGACTCTCCTTAGGCACACTATTTACCTTCAATCCCTTTCCTCTGTGGTCCCTTAATCTCCTTGAACAAAAAATTTGGAAAACCACTGAGTTATAGGATATTATAGCACAGGTTCTGTTCTGTCCTGGGTCCTCACTGACCTTGAAGAGCTAGAGTCAAAAAGCCCTTTTTTATTTCTCTAATTTTTGGTCTGTAAACTTATATTCTTAGCCCTCCAGAAGAAAAGCTTAGTGATACTATTACTGTCAAACATGGGCACTTGAGCTTACTATCACTGTCTTTCTGAACATCAAATATCTTAGACTTAACTTGAAATTGGTATTTTTCATAAATCATTGATATTCTAATAAATCTCTATGAAGTGTGATAAAAGCAGTTACACATTTTTATACAGATATGTAGAAATATAAGCATGTACTAAATTTTACCCTGTCCATCCTTTGACATTTTTTTCCTAGTCTCTTACTCTCATTTAATACCCTTTTTTGTTTTCTTGTAAACCAACCATTTACTTGAGAGAGAGAGTATAACAGTAA